>JAAEAF010003823.1:0-80008 GCA_011037195.1 Triatoma infestans | reverse complement strand
ACCCTTAATATATATCAATCCCTGGACTTTTCTAAAGAGGTCGATGGAAATAAATTTTGCTTATAAGAGTTCGGCACATGAAAAAGATCGAGAACCATGAGTATCTCAGAAAATAAACTTAAGGTTCAACAATAATTTAAAGATACCATGATTTTTAAACGCTTTACAATTAGGAAGATAATTCATTTGCTAAAAATGAAACGCTCATACACTTTCAAATTGCCTCAGTCTCGTCCAAATTTTCTTGAATAGTTAGATCATTGCTGAGCATCGCTATAACAATGTTTTGCCGAAGGATCTCTATAGGAATTTTCATGCTGCACACTTAGAGAGCTAGTTCTACACTTTGCCAAACATAATTCGTAATGGTCTGTGACTGACGCAAAAACAACGTGAAAAGTATCCGGAGCACGTTGTAATACACCTTGCAGTAGTTCTTTCTGTTAAAGAAAACTATATGTAGTAAAATATTAACAGAAAACTATGGCCTAAAGTAAGAAAGTATATTTTTCGAGGTCATATTTTACCATAATGGTAATTATACCTTATTTGGCTGAAGACAGCATGAAACACAATATTCATAAATACTGCAACAACCATTGTCTTTACATGTTTCACAAGAATAGCGTACAGTTTTAGCTTTCAAGTCACAGCACCCACTTGGAAGCACATTAAACCTTGAACATACATAACCTGTAATGATTATTATACTTACAATCAAAGCAATATAAATCAACAAGCCGCTCAATATGAAATAAAATGTTAACCTCTATCATCAACCATAAGACTTTTTCCTTGTACTGAATTTCGACAAGTAGTCAACTTATTGCTAGAATTACCATCATCAGTTTCAGAATGCCATATCAAAGAATCAAAATTCCTCATTTTAACAGAATCAATATCACTATTTGATGAAAAAGGTGTCTAAAAAAAAAATTAAGAAGAAAAATGAATAAACACAAAAACTATGAACTTTATTTTTAACTTTAAAAAATGATCAACTAAACACCTCATATAAAAAACTGATGATACAGTAAAAAAGGGAACATGAAAAGATAGTGAATAGAACAATTTTACGTCGTATAAACTTAGTAACATAACTTAACGGCATTTCACAAAATATCTGGAATAGAATAACATTTGTTCAATCATTTCTACTTAAACTTGCTCTGTATTAGGTTAAACTGTCATGTCCATGGTTCACCAATACTGTTATATAACCTTCTCCAACAACTTGAGATTCGATGCAGAATTCTTCTACCGATTTGATATAAAAAACCTTTTATGAATACTAGTACAATTTTTGTTATGAAGCATCTTATAAATAGTCTAATAAATTTAAAAGATTAAGAAATGATAGATAATTAATAATTATTTTTTTTAAATTTTAAATGTGGGGAGAAGGTTTTTATAATGACAAAAATGTTAGGGAATTCAGCTGGAAAAACCACGAGTTACTCACTATTGTTAGAAAATAAAAAAATGACTTCTAATGTTACGTATATTATATAAAAAAAAAGAAGAGTAACATAATGGTATATTAAATTTATTCTTTGATAGACTTTCTAACAAATCACACCGACTTATCTTGTGTTTGATTTAATTGAATATTCTATTTGAATATTAAAATAATTTTGTTTTAAATTTCTAATAGAGAAACCATTTTATAAAATATATAGAGAACAAAAAGAGGTATTTTGGAATTCCTAATAATCACATTACGATAATTTTCGTGTTTAATTTTTTTCCCAAACGTTCCTGCCAACACTGCTCATAGCACCTTTAAAATTCTTGGGGTTTTTTGCGAATTTCCGTTATTAATATTTCATTATTTAGAGCTGGGTTGTCGTTTTACATTACATTTAATTATGTTTTAATAATATTGAATCATATTTAAGTGTGGAATTGATATTTTTTAACAACTCCTTTATAATCACTCTCTCTATCATATCGATTTTTCTGGAAATATGTTTCGCTTAAAATAGTCTCATATGTAGTAAATGTATCGATTTTTAAAGTCCATTGTTGGAGTCGTTTTTGAGAAAATAATTTAAAATTGATAATAATATTGTACTTAGATTATTATCGATACGCAGAGAGAGAGAGAATAATTTCTCAAAACATGTCAATCAAATTCAGGAACGGGCTAAAAAAAAAAATGTTATTTCCGATTAACAGTAACAAATATTACCAAGAAAAATAAAAATTGAGCAAAGAAACTTAGATACAAAGAAGTTAACATGTACGACAAACAGATGCATGATGTCATCAGTTCATCAAATATCTATCTACCATTTTAGAGTGAAAGAAAATAAAGATAAAAATGTATTCATTCCTTACTTTCAATCATACAAACAAGTTCTGCTAGACTTTGTCAAAAAGACATATCTGCAAATGCAACCAGAGTAAAATTTTTTTGATAAATATAATATCTTTTGTCTAATCGGAGAAATAATAATTAGTCAATAATGTTGATATCAAGATGTAAAATAATTTTTTTGGGGGAACTTCTGAATTCTAGGGGATTTTTTTGGGAGGGGAGGAGCAAACTCTACATTGCCAATTCAATCACATACATTTAAGACAACCATCATTCACATAATAAACAATCGGAAGTGAATATATTCACACGACTTTCCTAACTGCACAATTATACTTGACAAATTTACTTGAATCTTGTAATTTTTACCTACTCGCCTTAATACAAACATAGACGTGGGGGCGTGTAGGTGGTCCAGAAGTTCAGACTGGACAAAATCAATAACATCTGACCTAAAATCAATTCTTCCTGTAAATTATTAAAAAAAAAAATAGAAAAACTTTTAAAATTCCAAACTAAAAAAAATCCTTTGTCGTTTTTTAGAAAATTACAACAAAAAAACCTCAAAAATCAATGAAGTAAAGTTTTACACCTTTAGTTTAACTGATTTTTCTTTCAATTTGGAATTCTACTAATATATGTTGTCCTCACGCGTTGGTCTAGTGGCTAGCGCACTCGCCTTTCGTGCGTGAATTCAGGGTTCGATACCCGTGAGGGCAAAGTAGTCCGTGTTTACCCAGCATCGTGATAAAAAGTGGGAAGCTATAGTTAGCAGCGCCCTAGGTAGCGAAGGCCGGAACTAAACGGCGTGGGAACTGCGGCGTGCTTACCAAACGCCCCCCAATTCAAATCGCCGTCTGGCAAGCCTTGCCCCTTTATGGGCTGTTGCGCTATAGGAAGAAGAAGAAGTAATATATCTTAAATATTATATAGATGGAAGACCTACTGAAATGTTACTATAGAGGAAAAACGTTACTATTCACCCCCCCCCAAACAATTTTTCTGGAAAAAGTTTCAAATGAAAGTGATAAAATATTTATTTAAGTTGTATTTTTTACATATGTTTGGTTTTGACAGAAATCTTTGATGCATTAAATACAATGATGGTTTCTAAAATCAGAATATCAAGTTTGAACTTTCTGCGAATTTTCCAGTTGTTTATATCTACATAATATATAAACATACAGACAAAAAACATTGTTTAATAATATTTTTTTTCGTAATCAGAGATCTTCAAAGTATAGATTCATAATTTCGAAATTAAAAAATTTGTTTACACAATTGCAGCTTCTCAATTTTTTCATACAACCATGTAGAAGAGGTTAGGGCGTTATTTGTTTATAAGAATGACGTAAGAAAAAAAATCTACATTGAAGATAAATAATACTTATTCAAATATAATAATTGAATCTTGGCCACTTTTAAAAGTTTACGTAAAAAAACAAAAAAAAAAAAAAACTAAACAAAGACAAAAACACCTTACAAAGAGGTATTGTGTGTATGTATGAACCTTCCCCCACCATAGGGACCACGTAAGGCATTTAGTATGAGCGTACAAGCCGGGGTTAGTTCAGTTTGACCGGCAACACTAAAGTAACCACAGTGAATAGTAACCAAGAATGAGAATAAAGTGTTCGTAGCAGATAAAAACTATTTCCACAATTTATTTTTCAAACAAGTAATTATTATTTTTTATTTATTTATTTATTAATTTTATTTAGTGTTAATTTTAGACTAAATTTCAATATTATTTTTTTAAAGATTGTATTCATTTCTGACGATTTTATAAAATGATACAGATTTTTCACAAAAATTGATAAAATTCTAAATTCATATCAGAATTCAATTTTTTTTTTTACATTTTAAATACTGCTATAAGAAGAAGTATTGAAATGATATCAAATTTCTAAAATTGAATTTTTACCGGAAGCACCTGTTTTGAAAGGTACGTTGAACAGGAAGAAAAAGAAGTTTTTTATCAAATGGTTTTTGCATGTGTGAACAAAATATCCCCACAAAGAAAGAAAGAAAAAAAAAATTAGAAATCTCGAATCTTAATATTTCATTTTTGATAACCAGCATTGCATCGACACAAAGATTTCTGTGTCACTAAAGCTATCAACCGGAAGTGTGACGTTAATTAATATATATGTTTTTTTCAGTTTTTCGTGATTTTTTTTTTTCGAAAAATAGCTCTACGTTTTTTCTTTACACTTTTTTTGCGTCCAGCCCTTTTTTTTTATTTGAGTGTTTTGCGGAAGCAGTAAAGCTTCAGGCTTTGGAAATATTTTTAGGTATGAAATATTTAACATACTGAAAGTACTTATCTATTGTAATTGTGTCAAATTTTCATATCTAGTTTTCACCGGAAATACACGTTTTGAGGTCCCCTGAGTACAAAAAAATAAAAAAATGTTTTTTAGAAAATGGTCCGGGTGTGCGTGTTTGTGAATAGCATGCTAAAAACGCAAAATCGTTGAAAGTTCAAACTTAACATTCCGTTTAGGTATCACTTTGGGATCCGATATTAAGTTATCTGTCAAAAGTGCTCAACCGGAAGTACCACTTTATACTGAAAGTTTTTTCTTCACGTTTTACCGGTTTTCTCAAAAATAGCTTCAACAATTTTCTTTAAACTTGTAATTTCAATCACACGTATTAATTAAAAGCTACAACTTTTATTTGAAATATTTCTCTGGGAAAATTCATTTAAGGCAGCTTTTGAGGGAGGGGCGTGGTTATGTTTACTTATAAAGTGCCTATTTTAAGTTTATCATACAATTCTATCATCTATTTAATATTAATTAGAATTAAATATGATGCCAAAATTACGAGAATGAAAAAAAATCGGTTAACCGGAAGTGCATTTTTTCAGCACAGTTTTTTCAGTTTTCTGCGTTTTTCTCCATAAAAACACGAACGGATTTCTTTAAATTTTTAAAGACTGTCACTTTTGTTAGGAACTGGGGGGGGGGGGGGAGTTCATTTAAAGCAGTTTTGGGTGAGAGAAAGAGATTATGTTTTCCTCTCGGTCAAGTCATTCTATTAAATTTAAATACTTCCATTGATATAAAATTGAAGACGAGTAAACACTTAGTAAAAAAATGAATAAGTTTGAAGAAAATTTGTCTTTTTTATTTCCCCTTATTCTTAGTAAAGGGAAGTATATTGCTAAACTATCCCATATTTAACAGGAAGTTTGGGGAAAAATTTATCAATCGGAAGTGACGACTTTACTGAATGGTTTTTTTCCTCTTCAGTTTTTCGTGATTTTCTCGGAAACACTGTAACGATTTTCTTTAAGCTCCGTATACTATCTATCCATGTGTAATATCTATCAGTTTTATTTGAAGCGTTTTTTTGGGAAAACTGATTTTTTTTGGATGTCCTGGGGGAACAGTTACGTTTAGGTTTCCTCCAAAATACCACATAAGTACAATGTATCGTATTGTTAATATACGCCAAAAGCATTGCTAGAATTACTAATTAAAAAAAAAAACTAAAATCGATTAACCAGAAGTAAAGTGCGATTTTAAAGAACAAGTTTTTGAGCATTTTTTTTGGAATTTTTTCAAAAACAACTATACCATGATTTCCTTTAAACTTGGAATACTAACTAGACAGATATAAACCAATCACTTTTATCTATAACATTTTTCCCGCCAAAAAAAAAAATTGATTTTAAGAGCCTTATTTCAAATTTTGAATTTATGGCTTTAGATTTCAAATTTAAGGTGTGGTTGGTTCAATGTTATTGGCGCTTTCTTCTGGACTACAATGGAATTATATTTCCTATTGAAACAAATGAGTAAAATTTGAAGTGTAAAGAAAATTTATCATATTTTATATTATTGTATTAACCAACCGCAAGTAAGGGAAATTTGTGTGAGTGTTTCACAGCAGATCCGTAATATTATATACGTAGAATGTGAAATGGTATATAATATTGAAACAGCCCTTTATTTCTGAGTGAAACATAACTTTAACCGCTTTCCCTTCCAAAAAAAAACTCCCTTAAATAAATTTTCCTAGAAAAATATAAAAACTATAATCATTTTGAAGAAAAATCGTTTCAATAAAGTCGTACTTCCGGTTCTTTGGATTTTTTTTTTTTGCCGTAATCTTCGATCCAGATCTGCTAGTAATACTTAAAGGAAATATCAGATTTGCACTTCCTGCTAGTTCTCTTTTTCTTTTTCAAACACATATATACACATTCAAACCATTTGTTAAAAAGATATAACTGTAATCACACGATCTCAAAAAAAAACAATTATTTCCAGTAAAAATTCTTAATTTTGAAAAAAATTGACACGACCTTTTGATAGCAGTGAGACAAAGAGTAGAAAAAAAAACTACTTGCTTTCGTAAGCAACTGGGCACAAAGAAGTTTGTGTCGTCCACTTTTAAGGAGGTGAACTTTCTTATACTGATGCGATGCATACATACTCTAGCGGTTATAAACTAAAACTGAATGGAATAAGAAGAGTGCAATGCATGTTGGTGCAGGTCCGTTATGGTTTTTTTTTTTGTGCGATGGGAGGGGTTTGTGTGAATGCTTTGTACTTCTTTCAAACGTTCGCTGAAAGAAACCAGTCAACACTTTATGAACCATGAAGTAGGCAGGGCTGGCGGCTCAGGAAGAGATGTCTTCGCTTGGGCACACACACACACACACACACACCGACTAATAAAAAAGAAGTGAAGAAAAGAAAATGGTCTTAATTGAGAAATAAGTGCATAATATAAAACTTATTTGGGTCTTTCTCTTTTAGTTACTTACTAACTTAGTTACAATCCTAATCGACAAGTTTTCTTCAAACTTGCGAGTCTGTATTAAATAGATAATTACCCTTAAATGCTAACACACTTGAGATTGATTAAGTTGAAAAAAGATAATGGCAATCAATCTAACATCTTACAATTATTAATGAATGACAGACACGTATTCATCGTCCGCAATTCCGGTTAACTGTCTCATTACAAACTTGGAATTCTAGCTGTGCATTTATTATTTCTTATTATTTTATAGGGTTTAATGCCAGAACCCTATTTTAACAGAAAACTTAACGTTGGAGAAATGAAAAACTCAAGTTTCCTCCAAAAATATTTCAAATAATCATTTTTGTTGAACTTCCTGTGATTTCATTTAAATTTTTAGAATTTTAAGAAATACATAAATACAAAAAGTATTATCACTCACTCACTCCACGTCTTTACGGTCGATAAAGGACCTTCAACAAGATTTCCCAGGCTTGACGATCATCAGCCTTCCTCCGCCGCCATCTGGCGCCCAATTTCTGAAGATCTTCCTCCACGTCCTGTAGCATCGCAAACGCGGTCTTCTACCATGCGGATGTCCTTCATACGCTTTTCTTGGGCAGCCGCGGTTTGCATCTATTCTGTGTAGATGACCCAGCCATCGTAACCTTCCGATCTTCAGAAATGTAACCAAATCGACCTCTTTTGTACAACTCTTTCAGTTCGGCAAAAAAATGGAGGGGGGGTGAAATCCGACCTCCAAGTGGGGCCTCCTGATAAAAGCCTCAGATGGAGTAGGCTAACACAGGAGGTATGGTGGATTTAAGCAGCAAGAAACAAACCTAGGTTGGCAGCAGAAGAGCTTTGCTTGAACTAACCAACGGCGGCCACACCCACAGATCTAGTAAGGTGATCAACTGCGAACGAGTAGAAGATGCTCGTTTTTCGTGGTGAAGACAGATCTTCTAGGAGCAGGACACTCTGATATAAAGGTCCCTGGTGTTCCAGGTTGGGGGTTAGACGTTGGGCCAACCATCCCATTCTATAAAAACAATGAGGTTACGATTACAACAACAGAAATAAACAGGAAAAAGTATTTTCGTTTATTCGATCGTGTCAAATTTTCGATATCGAGTTTTCACCGGAAATATACGTTTTAAGGTACTCTGAGTTTGATAGTTTTTTTTTTTTTTTTTTTTTTTTTTCATAGAAAATGATCTGTGTACAGCATAACTCGAAGACGAAAAAAATGAGAAAGTTCGAACTTGACCTCCCCCCCACAACTTGGAAATCATTAACGCCGTTTACGAGAAAATTCCAAAAATAACACAAAACCCTAGTTTGTAAAGTCGCATTTTGCAGTTCCGGTTAACCGATTTTCTTCAAATTTGGAATTCTATCAATAATTCTGGGTATTATTATTTTTCATATGTTTTATTTCATTATTTTTCTTTTTAAATTAATTCGTTAAGAATTTTTGAAGAAGTGAAAGTAATTCTGAACAATGTAGGACATTCTATATAAAATAATGTCTGTTCAAGCGTGAAATCACACGCACTCTGGTAACGAAAGCACGCAAAAAAATGTTTATAATATTACTAATAATAAAAAGAGATTTTCTAACAAAAGATTTGTTCTAGAATATTTTTAATTTCATAATTATTACAGAAAATGTAGGTGATTATATTATATGCTTTATCGATTTGTATCTCTTTAACCTCGTTTTAAAAGGGGGAAAAAGAGAATCAAAGTTCTGCAAAACACTTAAGTAATGCAGTATTTGATTGTTCTAATTTTAAAGGAGTATTTGAATATAAAATAAAAGAGGTTCCAGTAAAAATTTATCAACCTTTTGTGATTTTCTCGAAAACTTGTTCCAATGGTTTGTCTTTAGGGTTTGCATACTGAAGTACATACATGACGGCCTCTCGTACTTTTATCGTAAAATTTTTTCCCAGAATATTACAATTTTTGTTTAGGATTCTACTGGAGTAGAAACTCTCGAGCATTTCTCGAAATTACCACTTCAGCTAAAGTCTATTTAAGATACGAGTACATTAGGTCCATTGCTAGGATTCCAAGTCGATAGAAAATCGTTTAACCAAAAGTATATAGTCTTATTTAATTTATATTTCGTGAGTTTTATCGGAATTTTTCTCGTATACGGGCTGCATAGAATTTCTTTAAATCTGAAATACATACTTAAATACCACATATGTACACTCAGCCACCAAAAAAAATGGGTCACTTACATTTTTCTATATAAAAAACACAATAATTCTGTGCTTTGTACTAGCTTTGGTATATTTCTGTTTATAACTAATATAAATGTTACTTACAATACTTTAATCACTAAAACTCATAACGCCCTTGAGAATAAAAATTGAAAACAGTAGAAATTCATTTAGTATGGCTTTCTGGTCTGCGACAGACATCGTAAGTAATAATTTTTTTTTTTTAATTTCACATTTTATCGTTAAATTACTTTATTTGCTTAACTTTATTAACAGAAAGTGGTCATTTCCTTTGAGGATGCCACTAAAGCAGTCGCTCTTGCGGAGGAAGGATATGTGGCAGAACGTTTAACTCTGCGGTTCATCAAGCAACATTTAAGGAAACTGGGAAATAGGGTCGAAGATCCGGAAGTGGTCTTGGAAGGGTTACAACAGGGACGACCGATTTCTTTCGCTCTCAGTTCTCAACGGTTTCTTACAGCCACAGAACTCAGGGGTAACTTATTACAAGTTTGGGGAGTCTGAAACTGTTCGAAGACGATTGCGAGAAGTAGGTGTGATGGTTAGGAGACCATATCAAGGCCAGTAATAACCAGGGATGATGTAAGCAGGTTAGCTTTTGCCAATCGGTATCTCCATTGTTCTGTAGAGCAATGGGGGGTTGTTCTCTTTACAGATGAATCACGATTTGGTCTGTATTCTTCTGCGGATGAATTTGTGCGTGGAGAAGTAAGGGGGCGGGCAGAGGGATTCAATGTACTACTAACGGAAGTGATCCTTATTTTTCAACGACCATCAATTTATTATAGTGTGGGATTTGTGGGGCTGAGGCACTCTAAGATCTTCTTGGAGGGCCCCTCAAAGACTCGAACAACCTATCTCCTCGGCAGAGCAAAAGTGGAGATAACGAGAATTACTGCCCTTTAAGGAAGCAACTGCATAAAATGGGCCTCTTTGCGGACTCAATTTGCAGGGACTGCGGCCAAAATGATGAGACACCGTTTCACCTTTTTGGAGAGTGCATGCATTATGCTTGCAGACGATTCCTGAAATTTGGCGCCCACATTCTGGAGCCGAAGGCGGATCAGCAATTTCACTCACTTCAGCACTGGCGTTCCTTAATGATTCAGGGCTGATGTAAGGTGTTCTAAGGGGGTACACAATGGGCCAGCCGTAGTCTAAGTGCTGAACCTCTTTGGAGGCTCCGGGTTCTAGAATAGAATAGAATGGTGTGAGGTGGGATCAGTTTGGAGGCCCGCATCGAGTTAATTGTTAATTAAAATGGATCTCAATGATCGCTGCTAGGTATGTTGAAGAAGTTCTTCTAGAGACAGCTAGAGTTGTCACCCCCTTCTTGGAGGAAGCTAGTATAAATGTGATCGATTGGCCTGCACGCCCTGCGGACATGTGTATCGATGCCCGAGGAGGCAATGCCCAGGAGTTGAAAAAAATTAATAAAGTAATCAAAAATTTTGTGAAAAAGATTTTTAATTGTTTCGTTCTTTTATTTATTTATTTATTTATTTATTTTTATTTTTTACATCAATCCTCAAGAATTAGAATAAAAAATTAACACTACAATATGTGGCACATAGTCCATGGAGGTCGCAGGGCATTAAACCCTCAAAAAAATAAATAAATAAATAAATAAATAAATAAAAAACACTACAAGATATTATTCAGCTAGCGAATTATTTTAAAAATAGATTGTTGCAATAAATGTTATTTAATAATGGAAGGGACGTTATATTATATATATATATATATAATTGTAAAATTTAATTACAATTTTGGGAGTTTTAGGGGTTGTTTCTTCAAAATAATCGACATGTATAATTATCTAATATATGTGGTTGGGTCCGCAATGCTGCGAGTGGGGGGACATCTACCTGGGATTTTATCCGCATGCTTATTTTTTGTTGGTTCTGACCGGTTTTCGGATTTCTCAACAATCGTCAGCGTAAGGCTATCAAGATTGTGTAGAAAGTTTGATTTCAACACATTTTATTTAGTCAACTTTCCTACACGAACTTTTAATAGCCTTACATTTTGTTGGTCTTACAATTGAGATCTGAAAATCGGTGAGAAATAAGAAAAAATAAGGATGCTACGACGGATATAATCCCAATATTATTATCACTAAATATTATTATGCTAAAGCCAAGTAAATGTTGGGTGAAAATTCCATGTTTTGTGAAAATTTTGTCAAAATTACAATTGAAATAATTTCAATAAGAGAAATTCAGTAAGAGAATATATCACACCAGAATATATTATATATATTTTTTAAATCAATACTTCCTAAAATGTTTTAACAACATGTTTAATGCTATTTGGTGTTAGGTTGCGTATAATGTGATGATTGACTTATTGACATTGAAATTGATCAATTCTATTGCAACATTAAATTTTAATTATTTAATGTTTGTTCTTTAATTTAAGATCACGTGGTATTGAAACGTGTCAATTAGATCGTTTTCTATATATAAACACAAATTTATTCTCCCTCCTTCCCAATTTTTAATTTCAAAATTAACTAAACTATTACGTTATTTTTTTTTTCTTTTTTTTAATGTTGCGATTGTGCCAGAGTTACGAAATTGAATTTTTACAGGGGAGTATACGTTTTGCGTCTACTGAGCCCAAAAAAAGTGGTCTTTAGAAAATTGTCTGTGTGTGCGTGTATAAAAAAAATCTCTAAAACGAAAAGTCGCAGAAAGCTGAAAAACTTTGTATACCGTTTAGTTCCTGCCACCGCATCAACAAACACGAAGATTTCAGGCAAAATCCATCAACCGGAAGTACCACTTTAATGAATGTTTTTTCAAGTTTTTTTGTGATTTTCTTGGAAATGGCTCCAACGATTTTTCTCTAAACTTGATATATCAACTACACATACAAAGATCTACAACTTTTTTTTGAAATTTCTCCGGAAAGGGCATTTTCGAGGAAGTGGTGGTGGTTGTCTTTTTTTTCTTCTTAAGTGTATTTCAGTTTATTAGACAATTTTATCAACCAAATAATAATTACATATATTGTTGAAATTCCGAGTGTGAACAGGAATCGGATAACTGAAAGTGCGTTTTTACTGAAAAGTATTTTTCAGTTGTTGTGGTGGTTGGTGCCGCAGAGCTGGAAAGCATTAGAGACATTTTCCGTGGTAGCCTGCTTCATTTTGTGGTCATCGACCGGTTTCGGGCTTTCGCCTATCTTCAGGATGCGTTTGTCAGACAGTGTGATAACTCAGACTTGCACGAGCAAACTCAGGAATTTTACAGGAATTCATACATTCAGTTTATACACTCGTAATTTTAACAACATATTTAATTATTATTTAGTTGATAGAATTGTGTAATAAACTGAAATAGCACATTAGAAAAAAAAAAAAAGACAACCACCACCACTCCCACAAAAATGCCCTTTCCGGAGAAATGTTTCAACTAAAAGTTGTAGATCTTTGTATCTGCAGTTGACACCACGTTTAGAGTGTATAAATTGAATTTGCTCTGTGCAAGTCTGTGTTATCACACTGTCTGACAAACGCATCCTGAAGATGGGCGAACGCCCGAAACCGGTCGATGCAGGCTATCACGGAAAATGTCTCTTGATATTTTTCAGTTTTCTGCTATTTTCTCTAAAATGGGGTCTAACAATTTTCTTTAAACAAAGTATATGAACTACTCATATGAAGAGCTACAACTTTTATTTGAAACATTTCTTCTGGGTAAAGACATTTAACTGGGATTTAGGGATGAGTGGTGAAATTATGTTTTCTTTTAAAGTGCTATATCAATATATTCATATAATAATTGTGTCATCTAAATAATGCTACGTAGAATTAATAATGCTGCCAATATTTCGTGTTTAATGAAAAATCAGTTAACCGCATTAACTCGAAAGCTTTCTTACTGAACTGATTTTTTTTTCAGTTTTCGCGGTTTATTTCCTTGATAAAAACACTAACGAATTTTAGTAAATTTGGTAACAGTAACTGTGAATCTATCACTGTGATCTATCATTTTTGTCTCGAAACTTTTTCCCGAGAAATTCATTTAAGGAATTATTGGGGGGTGAGAGGAGGTTATGCTTTCCTCCAAAAAAGTCATTTTGTTATGTTTAGATTCTCCAATTGATATAAAACTGAAGACAAATATTTAGTAAAAATTATAAGTTTGAAAAAAAATTGTCATGTATAGTTCTGTAAACTGCAGTAAGAGAAAGTTGTGTGAGTGTTTCACTGCAGATTTTTTTTAAAAATTATTATTCCCCAATTTTGTATATTTTTTTTTTTTTGTGAATAAAGAACAAATTTGACGTCAGCAAAAAATATTGATTATTTTTATATTATTCAGCACTTTGATTGAATTAAAAAGAAATCTGTGTCAAACATTCTCACGTGGTTTTCGCTTAAAAAAAAAAAGAAGAACTATTTCCATAATTTAAACAAAGAAAGATATTGGAATGTTTATTTAGAAGCGTTAATATAATTTTATGGATCATGCATCCGTAGAATATAATCAAAGTTTAGAGATAAACCTAAATCATTATAGGAGAGTGATCATAAAAAGCAGTGTGACCTAAAAATCTACTGGATCCAACCCTTGGGTCTCCAGTATTTGTATATTAAATTTAGTCTTCAATAGAGGGGGTAGAGGGTTTAGGTGTGGCATGGAGTGGACCTAGAGTTTATCTGCCTAGAGTACACATCAACTACCCCTGGAAGTCCTGCATGTATTGTATGCATGTTGGAGGTGCTGTGTTAGTTGGTCCTGTTTTTTTTTTGGCTGGAATATACCCGCAAGGATAGCCAAGATCCCCAAAAGTAATGGCTTCCTATTCCTGGAATGGAATTCGTAAGGTAGAGAATTGCAGTAGCATAAAGCCTTTGGATGTTTCACATGGATTTATTTATGTATGTATTTTTTTTTTGGGTCTGTATAATGGAGTTGATGAGGAGAGAAATTAGGTTTGATTAATTAGACGAGATATGAAGACACTGTTATAATATAGCTTATAAGCTTACACAAACTGTACTGGACTTGTAATGATTTTATAGAATAAAAGGTGAGAGTAGAGATATGACACGATGCGATGTATGGTTGAATCTGATAGATAGATATCTAGATAGATTCTCACTGGCTTATATACAGGTTCTCCCATTCTAGCCTGCTTAAGTCAGAGAGTAACAGAGAGGGTCTGTCTTCTCTCTCTTAATTCTCTCTCTTGCCATTACAGTCTGTAATGAATGGAATAACGAGATCTGTATGGAAGTCAAGATTTCAGATAAAAAGCGAGTATCATGGAAAGGATTAACTTTGACTTGGAATTGAATTTTTTACTTCCTCTTATTCCTTAGTAATGTGTTTAAATTTTGGAAAAGTTTTTACCGGAAATACGTCTTCTGAGTATAAAAAAAAAATCTGGTGTGAAACACTCACACGACTTTATCTTGCTCCCATTATACAGTTATATATAAAGTGACAAAATTGCTTTAGAATTCAAATTTTGTTCATTTCTTCCTAGATTGTAGATTGTTGTAGGGGATTATTGCACTGCGACCTGAAAGATCTATTGTGCCCCCCCGGAGCTTTCTTCAATGCCCGGCCGGCCTCAAAGCAGTGTTCTCTAGCTACAGACAACACTGCCCATCACCGGACAGTGAGTTTAGTATAGGCTCCTAGGAAGAGAAAATCTAAGGTCAGCAAGCTGGATTCGAACCGTGGAGCTCCGCGTTGCTAGTTCAGCGCGCTACCACTGAGCTAATCCCTTCCTTCTCTCTTGGTTTTCGCCAATTAACTAGGGACCGAGATCCTAGTTTGTGTACTGAAGACGAAGTGCATGGAGTACTGAGCTGTGGTAAACCGTGGGGTCGCTACTCCCCAAGTTACTGCATGCAACAGATACCCCTTGCGGGCATTCATTTGTCCTAACATAATATAGAGTCAGTGTGGGGGACAAATAACAACCGACCACCCCAAGCAGGTAGGGAAGTAAGTGAGAGCGTGCGCCTAATAACACAGAATCAACCTTTTATATTTGAATTTAAAAAAAAACACAAATTCCGCAAAACTATCTAAAAAATTCAGTAAAGTCGCACTTCTTGCATTTACGGATGGGTTTGATCCGTATAATGGAGTTGTTGAGGAGAGAAATTGGGTTTGATTGAATAAACGAGATATGAAGACACTGTTATAATGTAGCTATAAGTTTACACAAACTGCACTGGACTTTATAATGAAACTGATATTATAAAAGGTGGGAGTAGAGATATGACACGATGCGATGTATGGTTGAATCTGATAGATATCCTCTAGATAGATTCTCACTGGCTTATATACACAGGTTCTCCCACTCTAGCCTGCCTAAGTCAGAGAGTAGTCTCGGTTAACCAGAGAGAGCCTCTCTTCTCTCTGCTAGATGCCATTACATCCGAAACCTTCTTGTCTGATGTGGTGGTAGTACCTAAAACGGCATATCAAGTTTGAGCTTCCTGCAGATTTTTTTTTTCATTTTTGAGATATTCTCTTAATACATGCACATACACACAGACCGTCCTCCTAAAACATTTTTTTTTCCGTACTCAGGGGATCCCAAAACATGTATTTCCGGTGAAAATTCAAAATCGAAAATCTGGCATGACCTCAATGCTTCCTCTTTACCAGAAGTATAAGAGAACGTAAAAAATTATTACTAAATTCCTGTCAATTATTGGAATTTATAAAATTGCATTAAACTGGATCCCCGGATTGCGAAAGAAATGTTTTTTTCACTAATTGTCCTGAAGTGTGTGTTAAAATCCATAATGGAGTTGTTGAGGAGAGAAATTGGGTTTTAAGTTTATGTGTGTTTTAAGATAATATGTCATAAACGAAAAGTCGATACACCGTTGTCGATATACCAACACCGCAGATGACAAGAAGATTTCTGGCAAAATTCATCAACCGGAAGTGCGATTTTACTGATATTTTCTTTTTCTTCAGTTTTTCGAGGTTTCTACTTTCTTCGAGGTTTACTACTTCTACACAATTAAATAGGTAGCAGAAAACTAGCGGAACATTTATATTTGGGGGGTTCAGAGGGAATAGTTTTATGTTAAGCTTTTCTCTATAAAGTGCCACGTATGGTTTTATAACCTAAATAATATTAGGTTGCACTTAGAAGTATTAGTAGAATTCTAAATTTGAAGAAACTAGATTAACCGGAAGTGTAATTTTAAAGAATAGGTTTTTTAATTTATTTGGAATTTTCTCGTAAATGATCAAAACGATTTCCTTTAAACTTGCAATGAACTGCCCTGATAAGAAAAACCTATCACTTTTATTTAAACATTTTTTATATTAGTATTAAAAGCACTAAAAGAATTCGTGTGATTCATTTATATCAGATGATTTTTAAAAATTTTTATTTTTAATTATCTTGGTATCTTTTTAGTTACCTTTTTCAGTTATCTTGGTATTTATTTATTTATTTAAGAATTTTTTTTAAGTTACTTAGGGTGCCGGGTCCGGGAATTTGTATTTCCATTGGTGAAAATTAGAAAATTGAATTTTGAAAATTTTATTACGATCACTTTTTCTTAATACAGTAAAAAAGACAATAAGCATCCATTAATCATGTATTATTTTAATTAACGAAAGTAATTCTAAAGTTTATATGTTTCAAATAAGAAACATTAAATATTAAACTTACACTAAACTTAAAAATTAAATTTGTCATATAATTGAAATTTATCCATTTTATAACCAAAACATTATAATTTATGATCAAAAATAATGCTTTTTTTTTGTTTTCCCAATTTAATCAATAATTCATGATTATGAACAACAACACAAATAAGGAGTTATCTTTAATAGCATAACGTGCCTAATATGGTTATCGATTTGTTTTAAATGTTTATTACCTAAAAAAATGTAATAATTTTATTACAATATGATTGGCTAACAACAAAAGCATTTTACTAACTATAACAGGTCAATCAATAATTTATTAAATACTTATTTTTATCAAACAGAGAGTAAAGAAATGCTCCTTTTTTTTACACTCGAGTTCAGGTATTGAATGAGACTGTAAAAATTACTTTAGTGACGTGTTGAATATTAAATTTTTTTGGGAAAATGGGTATTTAATTTATATGGATATAAAAAAGAAATCTGGTGTGAAATTGTAATTGACAAATTTTATAGTTAGTATACAGAAATTAGTCGGTATTTTAATGGAGAAAATCGGGGAAATTGAAAGAAACTGTCCAGCTATAACGCTCCCCCGGTTTACTAATTTTCTTGAAACTCACCGGTTTTTGGTAATCTATTTATTTCGAATTAATTTTGTCTAGAAGGTTGAATTGTATAATCAACTAAGATAGCACTTTAGAGGAAAATATAACCCCCATCTGTTTCCCTAAAAGTCTCCTTAAATGAATTTTCCTGGGGAAATGTTTAAAAAAAAAACAAAAAAAATCTAGCTTGTATTATGTGTAGTTGAAATTGCAAAAGTTTAAAGAAAGTCAGAGTCCTTCACGAAAAAAGTGAAAAAACTATTCATGTGGTACTTCCGGTTGAGGAATTTTCAGAGATAACTTAGTGTCAAATCCCCCCATAACGATATCTAAATGCAATATCAAGTTTTATATGATTTTTCATTTTTATGCTGTGCAGTTCATACACAGACTAGTTTTTAAAAAAACAAAACAAAAAAATTTTTTAGACTCAGGGACCTCAAAACGTATCTTTCCAGTAAAAATTCTATATCGAAAAATTAATTATATTCGAAAAAACGAATTTGACATGATCACAATTTTTTTCTCTTACCAGCAGTAACAGAAAATTAAAAATGGCAAAAAAATTAAAAAAAAATTGTTTTTTTGTTTATTATACTGGAAATAATTCCGAGCTTCCTTTTCATAGTCCTCACGCGTTGGTCTAGTGGCTAGCGCACTCGCCTTTCGTGCGAGAATTCAGGGTTCGATTCCCGTGAGGGCAAAGTCGGCGTTGACCCAGCGTCGTGCTGAAAAGTGAGAAGCTACAGTTAGTAGCGCCCTAGGTAGGGAAGGCCAGAACTAAACGGCGTGAGACTGCGGCGAGCTTACCACACGCCCCCCTATCCAAATCGCCATCTAGCAAGCCTTGGCCCTTCATGGACTGTTGCGCCGTAGGGTTTTTTCCTTTTCATATTTTTGACTTATAAACCAAAATAGCACTTAATTTATAAATCACCTTACTTACTGAACTATTAATTAAACATGGTGCAGTATTGAATAATAATCAGTTTTCGCAAAAATACATACATTGTCAATATATCCACTAAATTAATACACTACTCATCATTGCACTAGATATGATTGAGGAAATTATGTCCACAAATGGAAAACAAACATTAAATCATGACTCATCAAATTGGAAACAAAAATCTATGCGGAAGAATTGAAATTTAAATAGTACTGAGAAACTTCTGATTTATATTGTTATTGGCGCTATCTTCTGGACTACAACTATATCACTTTTGTATTTTTGAGAACTGAGAAAAAATTACGAGTTTAAAAAAAAAGATTGTCAATTTTTTATTAATTACAATTGTGATTGTGTCAAAGTTTCGAAACTGAATAAGAAATTGAAATACATGTTTTGTATTTCCTTTGAGTAAGAAAAAATTGTCTTTAACGAATCGTCTGTATGTGTGTGTATGTGTGTGTGTGTATGTCTGTAGTGTGAACATTATCTCAAAACCGAAAAAAATCACATCAAGTCCAAATTTGATATTACCGTATAGGTACTTCCATTATAATATCTGACATGAAACATTAGACATATTTTCTGTGATAGCCTGCTTCTTTTGGTGGTCTTCACGATGTTTTTGTCAAGACAGTGTATTCAGTGTATCAAGTAAATTTGCTCTGTGCAAGTCTTAAGTTATCACACTGTTTTGACAAAAATATCCTGATGGTGGGCGAACGTCCGACACTGGTCGATGCCCACCAAAAGAAGCAGGCGGAAAATATCTCTGATGCTTTCCAGCTCTGCGGAACCAACCACAACAACTCTGACATAAAAGTTTCGGGCAAAATCCGTCATCCAGAAGTGCGACTTTACTGAATAGTTTTTATTTTTTCGTGTTTTTTCTCAAAAACGGCTCCAATTATTTATGAAAGTTATTATACTATCTGATTATATAAATACCTATCACTTTTATTTGAAGCATTTTCCTGGGAAAATTGGATTTTTTTTGGGGGGGTTCTGTGGAATTTGTGGCGTTAAAATTCAAATGTATATGTTTATTATTAGCGGCGCTCTCTACAATGTAATCATTCTCTACCTGCCTCGGCTTGTAAGTTGGTACTTGTACTCCTACTGGCACTTGTACTCCTACTGGCACTTGTATATTTGTTTTAAAAAAATAATTGTCATTTTATAGCAGTAAGTAAAGTCCGAAGAATATCGTATGAAAGTTTCACTCCAGATTTTTGTACTATTATAATTACTTCGGTTTTATAAATTTGTGAAATGATTTTTTTAAAGGAACTTTTTAAAATTATAAATGAGTTAATTCTCTATTTCACTCTAAATCCTCTGTAACAGAAATCAGGAGCTTTATTTTCTGCAAAAAGTCAGTCTGATGCTCCTACTACGTCTGAATGTCATCTACCAAAACATCATAAACTCCGCTACAATCATATTTAAATAGCCAGAAACATCGATTGTATGCCAAGCCATTTCAGAGTTTACTGACTCTATAGATCTACAATAAAAAAGCTAATCTACAACGGCCAATGGAAGGCCAAGGTCTCTGCCTGACGGCAGACTTTTTTATTGGGAGGGGTCGTGTCACAGGCACACACAGTGCCAGTTCTTCCCATTGCCGTTTAGTTTCTTGGCCTTCGCTACCATATCCGCTAGTTAATTCCCCCCTCCCGCCACTTTTACTCTAGATGGCTGGGTCAACACCTATTGAAGTACTTCAAGGGCATCGAACGCTGGCAGTAAAAGTGATAGAAAGAGAAATAATGGGAGAGAAAGAGAGTCTCTAGAATAAGTGAGGGCTATTGACTCTTACGAATGTCCTTTTTGTTGAAGGATATGTAAACGGTAAATTGAAGGATTTGCCCAAGTCCACTTCTTCTAACTACCCAAGACTACCAAAATAAGCCCGACTTAGTTTACAAATATTTGCAGCAGACGGATCCCTTTCTTTCTCATGTGACTATCCAAAAAAAGGTTTAAAAATAAACCGGATTACAGAATTCATACTAATTTCTCTTTTGAGAAAAGCATATACCCAAAGATATTGTATAATATTTAGGAATTATGTTAACAATTTTTTTTTCCACATTATTTAACATAATTTTACATCTAATTTAAAGTTTGTTAATTTGTGAATGACGCAGTTTTTTTTTCGTAAGGTTATTAACGTCTACTATCTAATCAAAGGATATTTTGCGAAACTTTTTTTTTATTAATGGCGCAATTGTCAAAAAAATAAATAAATAAATAATTGCCTGATGTCTTTTAAACTGATTGTTATATTAAGTAGTTATTGTTGATTATAATTACGCAATAAACACTCACATTAATTTTTCTTTTATTGCAACTATCACAGTTCGTTCAGATACTTCAATCTGAGTAATCGGTTAACCAACCAACCAACCAACCAATCGTAAGTGCGATTTTAAAGAATCGTTTTTTGAGTAGTTTTTGGAATTTACTCGAAAACTAAAAACGGATTCTTTTAAACTTGGAGATTTTTTTTTTTTATTGTCTGTGGGGAGGGACCAAGCCCTGTGCTATCTAAAGCCCTTCTGGGCCGTAATTCGGAGTCTTCTATGTGCACTGCCGGCCTCCGGACAGTGTTGTTTCGTTACATACTTCACTGTCCATCAACGGAAAGTGAACTGTAAGAGGCTCCTAGGAAGAAAAAAAAAATCTAACGACAGCAGCTGGACTCGAACCTCCGCGTTGCTAGTACAGCACGCTACCACTGAGATAATATCCCTTCCATAACTTGGAGATTACAGCGACAAACCAAATCGATATGGCTGTTCAATTTCATTTCATTGAGTTGCTAAAGAACACAGATTACGGATCAATCTTCATGAGACAATCTCAAGTCAAACAAGACATAAACGTTACGAAACTAAAACCAATAGTGCAAACTAGAAGAAGAAGAAGAAAGGAACATATGCAAATTCAATAAATAGGACATCTAAATGAAACTATTTTAATAAACCAAGTTGTCAAAGACCGTAGATGTGATTATGCAGGATTCCAAGGGAATCCAAAATAATTTGCTCAGCCAGTTGTATCATTGCTGACGTCATCAAAAAAGCACCGGGATACCCCTTCCCCCGAGAGCCAAACCATACATAGACCGAGAACTACGAAGTTCCTTTTTCCAAATTCTTGTAGGAAATTTTCTTGGAGAATGTTAATGCACTTCTTTCCCAAGTCGCTCTCTTTTTTTCATTAATCCACTTCACCTGGTCTCGATCGTTGTTCTCATACCTAATCGTAGGATGAACAACTAACGCAGATGGACTGTTTTTATGGAATGCGACTGTATCTGCATATCTTGAGGTGCTGTCCTTGTCATCAGAGCAGATATATCCTTTTTCCTTTAATAACTCAATGACCCTACGTTTGACATTATGGTGTCGACGAATGACGAGGAGCATGTTGTTCGGCCATTTTCCCAGCAGACCTCAAAACAATTATTTTTTTTTTTTGAAAATCACATTAGAAAATTTTACACGATCATACATACTTTCTCTTTCAGCAGTAAAAGGGAGTAAAATACTATATTAAAGTATTATAACATTAACATTAAAGTGTAAAATAATATTATACAATGCCACACCTAAGATATAACATTAAAACAACGAACTGTAAATTGTAATTCATAGATGTAATACTAAACTGCAATTAATACAACCATATATGCATATGAGTTCCTTGTTCTATTATATTAAAACCAGTTCTTCAAATTTACAATAGACTTTTAGTTATAGACAAAAACAAAATGATCAAAGCAAGCATAGTTATTGTAAGTGCATAACAGCGTCTCCTGTCGATTATTGCATCAAAAGAGACTTCCACCTTTGATTATGAAGTGAAACACAGTTCCCCACCCTGTCGTCACACTATTGTCTTCATTTCTTGTCGTGTTTGTCTACGTACCATCACAGGACAATCCAAACCGGTTCAACTGACAACAATCTAATATAGACTTTGCAGAAGATATAATTTTTTTTTTGACCTCAATAAAACTTGAAAGTATATACTCGTATATTAAATATTGGAAAATTACTCAAATTAACATCAATTTAATTTAATTTATTACTATTAATTTATTTTATGATTTTGTTTTAAGCAAATTTATTTTAAATGTTATATTATAAAAAATTATCTGTAACTATCTCCAGGGTACCCTGTAAGTAAAACTCATTGTAAATTGTTTTGTTTACACACATTATTAAGTAAATCATATCAAATCTATAAAAAAACATCTACAAATTAAATATAGTGCTTTTATACTCTTAATTACTTTATTTACTTCTTTTTTTCATGATTTCACCAACACTGTTGGTCCTCCGGGCCGGATTGTCTAAATAATTTAATATCATTCATGTTTTTTAATACCTATGCCAATTTATTTTGTTAAAGTAAATCATTAATATTTTCTTTAGACAGTTTAATCACTTAAAAAAAAGTTATAAGTTTAAAAAAACATACTTTAAAATTGAAAGTAAAAAAAAGAAAATATGTTACTTTACGAAGTATTGCCCAATAGAAATAATTTACTTACATGAGATACTATTAATTCATTACGCTCTCTATAGTTCAAATTTTTACCGCAATAATTGACAATATCGCATCGTTTTTAATAATTTAATTTTAATTTTAAATTGTGTTATTTTATATAATTTTAAAACAAAGTAACGATAAAATTAATAGCTTACTTGCCATATTTACGATTGTATTTATATAAATATTTAATATAAACAATATTCAATAGAATATTTTTTTATTGTTTAATTTCAGTTAGATTAAAAGTTAATGTATTCTTGCGCTACACGTTTTTGATTTTCTTTATTCATTATTTATCTTGTATTTTGTTTCATTTCTCCTTATTATTTTTCTAATATTTCTTGTTTTGCTTGTAGCATTTTTGAATTCTGTATCTCTTTTTCTTTTCACTTTCTTTTTTTTCCTAATCCCTATTCTTCGTATTTCTTTTACATTATCTCGTTCTCTATCACACATAACATGGCGGAAGTTCCCGAGCTCACATTACATCAGAAAATTACATTGCATAAAAAAAATGCCGCTTCATTAGCCGATGGTATTAAATCAACTTGTGAGGTAGGTTGTCGAATTTCAACTGATTCCACAGTAATTCCGTTATTTAAAGGGATGTTTGGCGTACTTATTTGGCGTACTTGTTGCTACTTATGAATGAACTTTATTTAGCCAAAGATGGAAAATCAGAATTTCCTACTAAACAAGAATCGGTAATTTTTAAGACTATAAAAGACTTTTATTATGAGTTGACTTTGGATGGTGCGCTGAAGTATGTGAGCGCTTTGTCTCTACAATGGCCCCTGGCTCAAGTCATCTTTGTCCATACCGGATCAGATGGCATTGTGCGAGCAGTTACTGTAAAGAAGGTCCAAGGAATTTATAAGCGTCCGTAATTAAATGCCAATACGCCGTGAGCAGCATCCGCTTCAGATCATTGGATATCACCATCCAGCTACTTCAACATATCAACAGCTCTTCATCATATCTCCCAAGTTTCCAAATTTTGATGAGCGGTATTGTTAAGAAAATTTATTCCAAATGTTATATTATAAAAATTTTGAAACGAGTGCATTGTTTGTGCAATTATAAATAACAGTGGTTGGTTTTTATGAAGTTGCCCGACTGGTGGGTCAGTCTTCATCAAGTGTTGCGCGCAACTGGTGTTATTTATATCAATTCATATCGATTTTTATTTTTTGTATAATTAAAAAAATTATCTGTAACTATCTCCAGGTACCCTGTAAGTAAAATTCATTGTATATTTTTTTCCTGTGCACACATTATTAAGTATACCATATCAAATCTATAAAAAAATCTACAAATTAAATACAGTGCTATTATAGTCTTAATTGCTTTATTTTTTTTTGTGTTTATTTTATTTTTATAATTACACCAATTTATTTATTTATTACTTATCATTCTATATTTATTTATTTTTTTTATTACTATTGCATCATTATAACAGTTAACTGAATTTTTATTGACTATTAAATTATTAATTTTGATGGCAAAGAATAAATCTTATGATTATTTTCTACCTTTTACGTGGGTAATTTATTTCATCTTATTCTTGGAATTGCGATTGTGACAAAATTGAGTTTTGAGGTTTCTTTGAGTACGAAATTTAGCGAATAGTATTTAGCGGAATGGTCTGGAAGTGAGTGTGTGAACCAAATATCAAAAAAACAAAAATCACATAAAGCTCAAAACTTAAAATTCTGTTTACATACGTGAATTCGCATCCAATTTATTTGAAAAATTGTTTCAGGACGACAATTTTTTCACCGTAAATACATGTTTTGGGGTCCCCTAAATACGAAGAAAAAAATCTGCTATGAAATACTCAATCAACTTTCTCTTACTCCAGTTCTCACAATTATAATTGATAAATTTTAAAATTTGTGTACCAAATTTAATGAAACTCGTCGAAAACTGTTCAGTAAAAGCGCACTTCCGGTTTACTAATTTTCTTGAAACTCAGAATTTTGGCCATCTATTTATTTTCTAATTAATTTTGTTTGGATGATGATAGCATTATATAATCAACTATGATAGCACTTTAGAGAAAAACATAACCCACCCCTTCTCTAAAAGTGCCCTTAAATTAATTTTTCCAGAGAAATGTTTTAAATAAAAGTTGTAGATCTTTGTATGTCTAGATTATGCGGAAATTAAAAGAAAATCGTTGGAGCCATTTTTAAGAAAATCGCAAAAAAGTGAAAAAATTGTTTAGTAAAGTGGTAAAGTAAACGCACTTCCGGTCATCTGATTTTTTTCAAATTCGGAATTTCAACAACATATTTAATTCTAATTAACATTATTTAGATGACAGAATTGTCTAATAAACTGAAATAGCATTTTAGATGAAAACCTAACCCCACCGCTCCCCCAAAAGTGCCCTTAAATGAATTTTCCCGGAGAAATGTTACAAATAAAAGTGGTAGCTCTCTTTGTATGTGTAGTTGATATACCAAGTTTGAAGAAAATCGCAAAAACGTAAAAAAAAACAAAAAAAAAACTAGTAAAGTGGTACTTTCGGTTGAGGAATTTTGACAGATAGTCAGATCCCATGGTGGTACCTAAACGGAATATCAACTTTCAACTTTCTACAGTTTCTCGTTTTTGTGGTATGCTGTTCAAATACACACACACATAGACCATCTGCTAAAAACCACTTTTTTGGACTCAGGGGACCTCAAAACGGATATTTCCGGTGAAAACTCGATATCGAAAATTTGACACGATTACAATATTTCCTCTTACTAGGAGTAAGAGTAGGAGTAAGGAGTAAGATAAAGTAAAATATTCTATATTATGTGTGTATGTGTGTTTTAATAGAATATCTCGCAGAACGAATAGTTGCAGAAAGTTCAAACTTGGTATTCCGTTTAGGCACTACCATTACATCAGACACGAAGATTTCGGGCAAAATTCAGTTCTCATGAAAACGGAAGTACGACTTTACGGATATTATTTTTTTGTTGGTGATTTTCTGAAAACTGCTCTAATGATTTTTTTTAAAACTTCGTACACTGTTTAAATACATAACTTTGATTTCAAATATTTCTCCGGGAAAAATTTTTTTTTTTATGGGGTTCTGGGGGGGGGGCAGTGCTTTTGCTTTCCTTTAAAGTACCACTTTAGTATAATTATATGATTTTGCCACCTATATAATATTAATACATACACTTAAAAACGCTTTGATACAATTCTAAATTTTTAAGAAAATAGGTTAACCGGAAGTGCGAGATTGAATAGGTTTTCGAGTTTTTTTTTGGAATTTTCTCGAAAATGTCAATAACGATTTCCTCTAAACGTTGTATATTGTACATATATAAACGTATCACTTTTATTTGAAATATTTTTCCAAAAAAATAAAAAATATATTGTAGAGTAGTATGGAATTTGTGAATATTCTGTTTGAAATGTTATATATGCCTACAATTTATATGTGTTTTTGGTGCGCTCTACTTGGCCACAATATAATCATTTCTGTACCTGCCAAGGTTAGTAGGTACGTACTTATCTCTATATTTATGTCACCTCATTTCTATATTTATGTTCGGATAAATTTGTAAAATATGAGATTAAAGAAAATTTATCATATATATATATATATATTATAACTGTACTAATAGGAGTAAGAGAAAGTCAAGTTGAGAGTTTGAAACCAATATTTCCTGTAAAAAAATAAAAAAATCGAAAATTTGACCCGATCGCAACACCACTTCCTTTTATCTAAAAATCTTGATAAATGCCCTTATGTTTAATGGATTTTGGACGAAATCTTGGTATTGAATGGGTGATACGTAAACGGAACTGTGGAGCTTATTGTGGGGAGTGTTGTTGTAGAGAATAACTGTATGTTTTGAAGTAAGTCTAGTAGTATCGATCAATCATAGTGTAGAGTAGAAATGTTTATAATTAATTTTATGCATGAGTGAGTAAAACAGGATTCCAGGGGGATAGGGGTAGAATTAGCCAGTCTCAGAGTCGTCAAGCTATTTATAGGTGACGTTTCAAGATCACCTTTGTTCCTAAATAATAGTTTAGCAATCATAAAATATATTCAAACAGTATTTTCTTTATTTATTTTTGAGGAAAGCACATAGAAAATATGAACAATAAACATGACAACAACAAAAATATCGGATATACATTAAAAATTACGTCTTTTAAAAAAATATTACAGAAGAAAGAATGGCAGCTCATAAATCTAAAATCACGAGACTTAAACAATTATTTTACTAAAACGTGTCCACCCATACTTTAAAAAAAAAATAAATAAATAATAAGAATAAAAATATTACCACTTGTATTTTATTTTACGACTGATCTTTTAACTATGTTTACAAACAACACTATTACAAACAACATCTGTTAATTGAAAAATCTTTATTCATGGACTCCTCTGTTGATTGATTAATAATGTCGATAAGATCCGTAATATCGATATTTAAAAAGTTTGTTAACGATGTTATATAATTTTTATTTTTATTTATTTATTTGAACTTAAAACAGTAGGTCCATTATGACAGAAGTTATGGGGGAATGATAATACATATTATATTTAGATACAAAACTAGTCCCCTTGAACAGGTGTGTTTACATATGATTTTCTCTCACTGCAATTATTATATTATTTTTGTAATGGACATATTTTCTTCAAACTTGGAGTTTTTAACAAATATTTGTTTGATCTTACAATTACATGTCCTCACGCGTTGGTCTAGTGGCTAGCGCACTCGCCTTTCGCGCGAGAATTCAGGGTTCGATTCCCGTGAGGATGAAGTTGGTGTTGACCCTGCATCGTGATAAAAGGTGGGAAGCTACAGTTAGTAGCGCCCTAGTTAGCAAAGGCCGGAACTAAACAGCGTGGAAACTGCGGCGTGCTTACCACACGCTTCCCCTATTCAAATAGCCGTCTGGCAAGACTTGGCCCTTCATGGGCTGTTGCGCTATAGGTTTTTTTTTTAAATTACATGCAATCATGTAGACCTGCGCCGTGCTGTATTTCTTAAGCAAAACTTTTTTTTTAAACTATTTATTTGAAATTTACAATTGTAATTAATTTTACAATAAGTAAAATGGCAGTTTTAATTCTAAGGACGGCAGTTTAAAGTTAAATAACAAATCTGGTATGAAACACTCACACAACTTTCTCTTACTCCAGTTTTCAAAATTGTAATTGACAAATTTTAGAGTTTGTTTACCAAATTTGATGAGATTCGTTGGATTTCATCGAAAACTGAAAACAATCTTCAGTAAAAACGCACTTCCGGTCATCCGATTTTTTCAAACTCGGAATTTCAACAAAACATTTAATTCTAATTAATATTATTTACATGACAGAATTCTATAATAAACTGAATTAACACTTTAGATGAAAATCGAACCCCACCCCTCTCCCAAAAGTGCCCTTAAATACATTTTCCCGGAGAAATGTTACAAATAAAAGTTGTAGCTCTTTGTATGTGTAGTTTATATAATAAGTTTGAAGAAAATCGTCAGAGCCATTTTTGAGAAAATTGCAAAAAAGCAAAAAAACTAACTAGTAAGTGGTACTTCCGGTTGAGGAATTTTGACAGATAACGTACTGTCAGATCCCCATGGTGATACCTAAATACCATGGAATATCAAGTTTCAACTTTCTCCGGTTTTTCGTCTTTGAGCTATGCTGTTCACATACATACATACATACCATACACACACCATTTGCTAAAAACCACTTTTTTGGACTCTGAGGACCTCAGAACGGATAATTCCGGTGAAAACTCGATATCAAAAATTTGACACGATTACAATACTTCCTCTTACTAGGAGTAAGAGAAAGTAAAAAAAACCTAGTTCATAGATTCTCCTATAGGTATCTGTCTAAAATCCCATGTAAGCAGTTAGAATTTCAAGAGTAGAGAAATTCGTTTAAACCAGTTTTCAAGAAAAATGATAAAAAATTAGAAATTCGTTCTGTAAAGTCACACTATCGATTTATCGATATTCTTTCCATACGTTTAGTGAACCTTGATATTATATTGATAATAGTATCTACTAAAAGTGACAATTTAGAAAAAATGGTTTTAACGTAAATTTCCCAGAAAAATGTTTGAAATAAAAGTGATAAGCCTTCATGTGTATAATTAGTGTGTAATGTTTAAAGAAAGTCGCAAGAAAAAAAAAAACATTCATTTATTGGAAAAAACACATTTATTTGGTTAATAGATTTTTCACACTTCGGAAAATTTTTCTTTTCAGACGCGGTCGATGGTGGTATCGATACGTAACATCGATTTTGAAATATTTTGTTCATATATAAACACAACATTCGCTGAATTTTTTTTTTTTTCATATTCAGATGACTTCAAAACAGTTATTTCCGGTGTAAAATCCATTTTGGAAATTTGATACGATAGCAGCATTTCCTCTAGCGGCAGAATGAGAAAGTAAAAGATCTAAAGTGAATACTGCTATACAAATAAGAAACAAGGCAGATTAACTTATAAAGTTTATTGATATTACTTCTTAATAAAAGTAAGTATTTATTTGGATTAATTATAATTTGCGAAAAATTGACAAAAACCAGGTAGTGCTAACTAAGAGATTAATTTTGGTTTTCCTAACCTATACACCTACAGTTTAAATATAAATGATATTCATTTAGGCCTAGCTGATCTATAATAAGAATTTCAACCATCTGTTTCTTAACAATATTTATATTTGAACTCTATGTTTATGAATACACGGTTAACAATATTATTTTGTACCTAAATTCTGTTAATTTTAGATATCTTTATTGATATTCTGGCCTTGTTACTTTTTTAGTCATATTCATTTTAGCCTCATTTATTTATTTATTTTTCATTTATGATAAGTCTTGAATTTTGGCAAATTTAAATTAGATGTTTTAGGCAGACAACATTTTTTTATTACAAATATTTTGCAGAATCGATTAATGCCTTCGATATGGACTATCAATATTTTAGATTCGTTACTCTTCAATATTGTATTCCCGTTGGTGACGGTTAATAAATCAATCAATAGAGCCCATCCGTTCTCTGATTCATTCTACTAAGCTTTAAGCATAATTTAATCAGAACTCGTTTAAAAAGTTTTAAAATTAACGGCAAGTTCAAAGAGCGTTTCTAAAGTAATGTAAAGTAATGACTACTTTTTCAAGTGGGCCCTAACGTTACTATTAAGAATATTGTTTAAACTAAAATAAATTTAGCAATTACACGTAGGATTTGTACGGGGACCTCCCAGTTTACAAGTCCATGGTCATAACCACTACACCAAATCCGACCCTTCAAAGAGCGATTGTGGGAGTGGAAAGAGAGAGACGATATTCATCACTTATTCTAGTCTTGCGTTATAACGGCTAATGGTCTTGATTGTTTCAAGGAAAACCCTGTGACGCTAAAAGCAAGATCTTAAAAAACAAGTAAGAATAGAATTCATTAATGAAAATAAAAATGAAAATGAAATGATGGATTGGATAAGTCAGACTCACACACACACACACACACACACACACACACACACACACACACACACACACACAGAGTAGAAATTTTCAGCAAATATCAAGATCGGTACTGAAAATTAGAGAATGCTAGACGGAGGGCAAGATGGTGTCAGTCTAGAAGAGTGATTCCCAGAGAGAGCGATACCGCCCCATAGTGGGCGCTGGAACTATTCAACGGGACGTTACTAACTTCAGGTAAAATGGGGGGGGGGTGAATAAAAACTGTGGCAGCGGAAGCGGGGGAAGAATAAAGAAACTTGAGAAGATTAAAAATAATTGATAAACCATTCGTACGTTTTATCTATTGTTTAACATAAGAGGTTGCAGTGGGAGTGATTAGGGCTTTAGTTTCCTAATAAACAGACAAAATGCCAGTCAAATCTGGCGACCGGTCTTATCAAGCAAGTGTTGGCAGACAAGCATGTCGCACATTGTAAGGAAACCCAGCATACATCGGCAACACAATTCTGGCAAGTTTGCCTCACTGTCCCGTCCTAAGTAGCCTCACAGAGGTGCGTTTGAGAAATAAAATAAAGACGCCATGAATCAACTTGTAAAGTTCGGATCATTGTTTTATAGAGAATCGATTTTTTTCCTCCTAAAACACAGTTTCATAATCACAATATAGAATTAAAAAATTACTTATCGTATATTATGATGGCGTATCTCTACAATTAACTTCATCCTTATTATCATACACTCAATCCTCTATATTTTCTTTTGCACACAATCATACACCAATCTATCACTTCTCTGGCCTTTATCACACTATAAATTATAAAAATTTGAGGCATATAGTTTATACGTGTTTAAGAAAAGTAACCAATTACAAATTACTAATCGTGATGATTTAAAAATACTACTGACAAAGATAAGAGCCGAATATTAACAAACTGATAGCAATGAATCCAGGTACATCCTAACATTCTAATTAACCACGTACATGTACACCAGGTAAATACTAATAACATTAGAATTATTTTTTAATGTTATTCGTGATTTTTGTTGTTATATTAACCATGTTATCGTAATTTTCAGGGTGCAATACGAACGTTATGGTCGATTTTGATAGGTAATTTTTATTAATTCAATCTTCAACGTGTCTTATTTACAGCAACATCTTTACTTACTTTTATGTTTCAGTGCGTAAGTAGAAATATAATTTCATAAAATAATGCAAAAAGAAAGGGATGGGGCCAAATAAGGTTGGGGAATCTCTGGTCTAGAAGATAAAGAGAGAAAAAGAATCTCCGGGAACAAGCCAGAGATTATAAAGATTCGTTGAAAAGATGGGAACTGGTTTTTTTTTATTCTTCTCCCCGCTAATTTAAAGGCACTGATTATTCAAAGCCTTAGGCGTGCCAATTACTAGTAAATATCATATTTTGGTTTTTCCAGAACCGAAAAATTTTGTTGGTTACAAATGTTAAAAAAACAAAATAAAATAAAACTAAAAAAAAAAAAAAAAAATTAAAAAGGTTCCATTTATGTTATAAAAAAAACCTGGTGTGAAACACGCACACAACTTTCTCTTGCTGCGGTTTACATAATTATAATGTGACTCTAATTCTGTTCTAACATATAATTCTGACTAGTCTGAATGTAGTTGTCTTCAACAGCCAACATTGAATGGGAGAATCTAAACTTTATAATAACTATATTATGTTGAGGAGAGCATAACATTACTCTCCCCAAAACCCCCCCTTAAATGAATTTACTCGAAAAAGTAAGTCAATCAAAAATGATAGGTCTCTGTATGTCTAGTTAGCATAAACAGGTTTAAGGAAATTCGTTGATGTCTTTATGGAGAAAGTCGCTAAAATCTGCAATCCATAAAGTTGTACTTCCGGGAAAAACCAATTTTCTTGAAACTCGGAATTAATATTATGTAGATGATATATTAAACTGAAACAACACTTTAGAGGAAAACATAAAACCCCCACGCATTCCCTCCAAAACTCTTCTTAATTTTTTTCCGAAAAATGTTTCAAATAAAAGTTGTAGCTCTTTATATTTGTAACAGTTAATATTCCAGTTTAATGAAAATCGCAAATAAATTGAAAAATCCATTCCGATTTACTGATTTTGTCCCAAATACCTTATTGTCAGGTGGTCCCCTGGTGGAACTTAAACGAAATATCAAGTTTGAACTTTGACGCGACTTTCCATTTTTGAATTATACAAACCCCCCCCCCCCCCAAACAGACAGACTAATTTCTAAAACCACTTTTTCTGACTCAGAGACCCTCTACATTTCCGGTGAAAACTAGATATTGAAAATTTGAGACGATTGCAATATTTCCTCTTCCTCCGCTGTTACACGGACGGTTCCAGAATTGATATGGTAAATCTGAAGCTGCGTCTATTTTGTGACAGGAGATTACTTGGCAATATCACTTTATGAATGGACCACTGTTTTCCAGTTTTATGCTATTCTTTGTTGTATTTTGGATAAGAGGGTACATAACAATTCAAGTTTGTATCTTCTCGGACAGTCCAGCTGCGTTGAAAGCGCTGAATTTATGTGGCTACACTTCTAGGTTGGTACTAGAATGTTCTAAAAGACTGGAAGAGCTTTCTTCTTTGATGGTGTACTCAAAGTCTGGGTACCCTCCTCATACGGGAATTTATGGGAATGAGGAGGTGGATAAGTTTGCCAAATTAGGGTCTCTCTCCCTTTCGTTGGTTCATTGGTTGTTGGTGTGTCTTCAGACCCATATCTGTCAAGTTCTAGCAATTGATAGCTTCACCGCATTCATCCATATAGATGAGCACAGTCATGTAGAATAAGTTGCCAACAATCTTTAGATACTCATCAAAGTCCGAACAGGTCTTTTAGTGAGGGGTTATTGTGTCTTTCACGGACCTTCTCAGGCATCGAATTAGTTTCCTCACTGGGTATTAGGGCTTAAGGAAGACATTTCTAAACAATGGGGCTCATGCCAGACCACTTTTGTAGAGTTTTATGAGACAGACGAAGAAACACCCTTACAACTCATGACAGATTGTTTGGGTTATGAGGAAATTAGGTTTAGGATCTTTGATTGGATCAGGAAGTCCGGAGGTGGAAGAGCTTGGGCTATGTCCTTCGAAAGTTATGGACCGATTCGATCAGAATGCGGTAAAACTTAGGTGGGTGAAACTCAGGTCCGAGAATTACTAATAATGACCATATGCATGCTCTACAATTTCGTTCTAACAAGTGCCTGAAGTTTTTAGAGAATAGGATAGAATGCAGAGAATCTTCCCCCCGAAGAGTACTTTAGTGTCTGAAGGATGATTGCATCCCAATGGAGGACTAAGAAAAGTGCCTGAAAATCGGATTAACTTTTGCGAGAAACGAAATCTATCTCCTGAATAAGTATTACTTTAATCAATATCCAGCACTACATATAGTTTCTATTTTTAAGTGTTTTACTGAAACGTATACATCCCTACTCACATAGTACACACATAGTTGGCGCGATAAGTTCACTGACTCACTATAAATTCCTCCCTTCGTATTATAGTAGTTATTAATAGTGTATTCTCAAAACTAATGTGCATCTGGGTTATTATTATTAATAGTAGATTATTAATAATATTATTATTATTTTTTGTTATGTTTTATAATTTTTTTTTTTTGCAATAGAGGAAGTATTATTGCAAAATCGTGTCAAATTTTCAAAATTGAGTTTTCACCGGAAATATATATTTTGAGGTTTCCTCTCTGAGACCGGAAAAGTGGTTTTTATTTTAGAAATTAGTAGGTGGCTGTGTGTGTGCGAGTGTAGTCAACTAACTCAGAAAACGGAAATAGAGATAAATGAAACTTGATCTTTCTTTTAAGTTCACAAAAAAATCGATCAGTGGACTAGTTAGGACCACTTTACTTAATGGATATTTGGTTTTTATGCAATTTTTCTCGAAAACGGTTTTCCAACGATTTTCTTTAAGGCATTTATATATAAGGAACTTTAACGTTAACTTGAAAGAAACATATTTACCGGAAAAATTAATTTAAGGGGATTTTCGGGTGAGGGGCCTAGGATTATACTTTCCTCTAAAGTACTATTTTAAATTTACTATACGATCTTATCATGTATGTATATAATATTTATAAGAATTAAATGTGTTGCCAAATTTCTGAGTTTGAAGTGGAACAATCAACCCAATTGTAACCACCTAATTGTTTTTTGCAATTCTTTGAGAAAACAGCTTTTCTTCGAGTTGTAGTCGACGATCCTATCATTCTACATAGTATATAGTACATAAGAATTAAATGTATTTGTAGATTGTTCTAGGGGATTATCGCACTGCAACCTGAAAGATCTATTGTGCCTCTCGGATCCTTTTCAGTGCACTCTATCTATTGTGCCGGGCTTCAAGCAGTGTTCTCTAGCTACAGACAACACTGCTCATCACCGTACAGTGAGTTGTAGAGACTCCTAGGAAGAGAAAATCTAAGGGCAGTATGTTGGATTCGAACTTGAGACCTCCGCGTCCAGCGCCCTCCCACTGAGCTAATCCATTCCTTCTCCCCGGTTTACGCCAATTAACTTGGGACGGAGACCCTAGTTTGTGTACAGTGTTTGCCCTTGTCTGTATAGACTGTATGGAGTGTATTGTGTACTGTTCTGACGAAGTGCATGGAGTACTGAGCTGTAGTAACCCGTGGGGTCGCTCCTTCCCAAGTAACTGCATGCAACACATACCCCTTGCGGACATTAAATGTATTTATCAAAATAAAACATTTTATTTCCTCTAAAGTGCTCTACCATCTAAACAAAATTAATTAGAAACAAAATAGATTGCCAGAAATTCAGAGTTTCAAAAAAAAATTAGAAAACCGGAAGTGAAGAAAAACTGAACAGGTTTTTTTTTTTTTCAATTTTCTCGATTTTCTCCATAAAAACTACCGACGAATTTAACTATAAAATTTGTTAATTTACAATTTTGTAAACTGCAGTAAGAGAAAGTTGTGTGAGTGTTTCACACCAGATTTTTTTTTTTACATTTCTACAAGAAAACATGATCAGCATAAATGTTTTTAATCAATAAACCGATCAATAAGTTAAATCACAATTATTATGTAATAAAGTGCATTGACCCACACCTTCTCTAAGAGATCCCTTTTATGCACTAATTACTTTGCACTTTCTTTGTATTTCTATTTATGTATGGATATATAAACAAAATCAATGTAACACACTTTTAAATATTTACAAATAGTTCTTATAATTATAGTTTAACTCTACTGCCTTAAATTTTATATATAACTAATTTTGATTCTAAGTTTGACAAAACAGTGAAGTGTTTATATATATGATGATTACAAGGTCCAAATAGAAATCTATTTACGTCCCTAGTAATGTTGGGATATCGGCCAGTTCACAATATTTGAATTGAGTGTGAAGGACTTACACATTTAAAGATCGAGAATCTTTATTATTATTTTTTCTTTTTTTTTTTTGAATAATTTTATTCGCTTGTCAATCTATTTGTTATTTATTCAAATTAACCTCCTTCAATCATATTTATTAAAATCATAGTTAAATGAAAATAGCTTATTATTAATTAGTTTGTCCGAGTTATAAATAAATAAAAAAAAAAGATTTGCTTTTGATTGTTAAATTAAAACATAAATTGGCTCCAGCTGACGTGTCAAACAACTAAAAATAAATTTACCATTTTAACCAAAGATCAATTAAATTCTGGCATTTTATCCGCCGTAGCATGTATATTCCTTTTGTTCCTGACCGGTTTCGGGTTTTCATCCTTCGTCAGACCAAATTCACCAAGTTCGTGTAGAGAGTTCACTTCAACGCAATGTTTCTGTTACACTCACACTTGGTTTGGTTGGTTGTATATATGTGCGGGAGGTTATAAGGATGTTACTATGTGTGTGTGTGTGTGTGTGTGTGTGTGTGTTTAATGACAAAATGGAATTAATATAAATTATCATTATACATTAGAAAATTGTGTATAAAAAAATAGCATGTTTTGAAGGTTACATTATAACGAAAGTAATATAAAGTATATGAAGTTATACTTAGTTGTTGTGGTTGGTTCCGCAGTGCTGGAAAGCATCAGAGATATTTTCCGTTATAGACTGCTTCTTTTTGTGGTCATCGCCCATCATGAGGAAGCATATGTCAAACAGTGTGATAACATAGATTTGCACAGAGCAAATTTAGTGTCATATTAAACACACACACATAGTAACATAACCTTATAACCTCCCGCACATACGTACAACCAACAAACCAAGTATGAGTGTAACAGAGACATTACGTCGAAGTGAACTCTCTACACGAGTCAGTGTAACAACTAAATTTGCTCTATGCAAATCTAATGTTATCACACTGTTTGACATATGTATCCTGATGATGGGCGAACGCCCGAAACCAACCGGTCGATGACCACAAAAATAAGCAGGCTATCACGGAAAATATCTCTGATAAAGTTATATACTTTAATTATACTTGCCATTTATTACACACTTTTTTCTAATGTATAATCATAATTTCTAATAATTCCATTTTGTCATTAAACGCACACACACACTCACACATAGTAACATAACCTTATAACCTCCCTCACATATATACAACCAACAAGTGTGACTGTAACAGAAACATTTCGTTGAAGTGAACTCTACACGAACTTAGTGAATTTGCTCTGACGATGGATGAAAATCCGAAACCGGTCAGGAACAAAAGGAATACGATACCTATGACGGATAAAATACCAGATGTTATCCAGTATTACGGATCGATCCACATATTCAACGTTAATTAAATTGTTTTACTTGGAGTAAGAGAAAGTTGTATGAGTGTTTCACATGGGATTTTTTTAAATCTCTCCCCCCATGAGATATTTTTTTGAATCTACTTTGTTGCCGACATAAACTTTTTGGATGATACAAAATTTTGAGGTACAAAAGTTGATCCATTTTTTTTTTTTGTGTAAATAAATCGAAAATTGTTAATAAACATTGCACAATGATTTTTAAGTTTGTTTATTACATTAATGTATTATATTATTTTATTTTTGAATAAATGGGGTTAAATCATTAAAAAAAAAATGTTTATTTAATAAAAAAAAATTTGTTTACATTTATTACGGACTATAAAATGGTATTTCCGGTTGAGAAAAATTTTTGGCAAAAACTGTTCAACAATGTTGCACTTCCGGTGAACTGATTCTAATTTTATTAGAATTTTGGCAACCTATTTAGTTCTAATTAATATTATATAGATAATAGAACCCTATAATAAACTGAAATGGCATAATCTCCCACCCGATCCAAAATCGTTCAAGCCATTTTTCAAGCCGAAATTCACAAAAATACCGGAAAAATCTGTTTTCAGTAAAGTGATACTTCCGGTTGACCAATTTTGATCAAAAAACCTTATTGTCTGGTCACATTAAATCACTTAAATGAAATATCAAATTTGAACTTTCTTGTGATTTTCCGGTTTTGAATTATGGTTGATCATACACGCATACAGACACACAAACAAACATATCACACCCAGAGGCCAATTTCTTAAAAAAAAAATAAAAATAAAAATAAAAAAACACTTTTTCAGATTTAGGGGACCTCAAAATGTAATATTTCCTGTGATTATTCTGTATAGAAAAATTTGACACGATCGCCAATACTTTCCTCTTACAACGGTAAGAGAAAGTAATAAAAAGTAGGAGTTGTGGCAAAAAAAAGTTCAGTGAATTTATCACTGTATAAAAAAAACCATAGATAGCGTGCTTTGCTATTATCGTTCACAACCAGAGAATTCTACTAATAATAGTGAACGAACTTTAAAATTCAATCCCTGGCAATCTCAAAATGGCTGGCTGATGTAATATTGTCGGCCGGTTGCAAGTTTTTAATACACAGGTTTTCTACACAGACACGCACACAAATACAAACACACCTCCGTCCATGCAAGTGAGGCCAATATCTCACAGTGCTCTGGTCTGGCTGTGACCTTTTAGTTTTGACCTAGTATTTGACGGTCATTATCACAGTCTGCATTAAGTTGCATGTTATTTAGTTGAATGATAATAAAAAATCAATATCGAGGGAAATTGTTGATAAGAAAATATTTAAAATGAAATTTTCCTAAATTATCGTAACAAAAAAAAAAAGTTACCTAGTTTCCCAAATATAACATTGCGTGCTTTATATGGATGTAGATTAGTATACAATGTATATAGAAAATCATTAAATTCATACTTCCGGTTGGTGGACTTTTAATAGAAACCTTCGTAACAGAAGTGGTAGTTGGTGGTAATTAAACGGAATATCAAGTTTGAGTGTCCTCAAACCGACCGACCATACATACAGACTATTCGCTAAAAACCATTTTATTTGTACTCAGGTGATCTCAAAATATGTATTACAAGTGAGTGAAAGGGCAAATTCTAAAATTTGACAATAACGTAACATTTCAAAGTAATTAAATTGTTAACAATAAACTCTTTGTATCAAATAAAATGAAAGAAAGTTTGGCATTTATTAATATGGAATAAACTTAATAATACGTAACTACTTATAGTTTATGAACATAATGGAAGATATTATATATTCTTGCGGAGATATATATATAATATAAAACATTCAACCAATTAACTTTAGTCCAATTTTGTTCTTGAATATTTATATAACCTTGAGGACTACTTGTGTCAAATCTTGGAAATTACCCAAACTTAAATGTTGGAGAAGAAAAATAAAAATAATAATAAGGAAGGAATTTATAATAAAAGTCAAGTAATCCGGTTAATGAATCACACAATTTGAGCTCTTTTCTCTAAGGAACGGAAATGAAAAAAAAAATATCTATATCTAAAATCGTTCTATACAGATCCTAGTGGCAGTGGTGGAGTAATAAAGAAAAAAAAAACAGTTGATAGCATTGAATCGTGATTAAAAGTTAAAAGTTAACAATAGGTTATAATAAAATGGTTACTGATAAAATGTGCATGTAATAAATTATCTCATGATGTAGTTTTGAAATGCTATGTGAACCTTGTCGGGTTTTTTTCTTTTGTTAAAACATCACTGTACCGTTTTGTACAAGAAGGAGGAAATATCCTTTTTACAAGCAGAAACTTAGGTTTTCGGTTGAGAATGTGTCACTAATTTGCCATAAAAAAAAAAAAGACGTTTCGCCCATATTGTCTGTAATCGGCTTCTTGAATGACAAAGTAACTCTGAGCAATGAAAAAGTTTTTAGTTTTTGGAGTTTTGGTTTGGCATACGACATTATCTTGAAGTAACCTTAATTAATTCTGATGGCGTCCTGGGAGTGCTTTAATAATATTCTGTTTCTTTCTAAAATGCCATTTCAATTTAATGTTTGTGTGGAGTATTTAGTTGTAAATAATCCACTTGCTGGAGATGGGGATCTAGGTGGACTGGAAATAAGAATTAGCCTAGCCTTTTTATCATTCATTCAACTATACATTTATTTCTTGTCACTACATTACATAAAGGCGATGATAACCCAAATCCTAGTCTTCAGCGGGCAACGTTGTTATTCAACGCACTGGTAATGGACTGGATTATGCTACAATAGCACATGCAGATAATAGGTACTGGTGTCGAAAACGGCGGATGTAGACGCAAGCCCCTACAATCCGCTTGCTTAATAGTGGAGGACCAGTTCTAACCTGAGAATAGATTAGAACAATGTTAAATGAGAAGTGTAAACCCTTGAAAATCACCAATTATTGTTAACTGGAGTAAGAGAAAGTCGTGTGAATCATTCACAACAGAGGTTTTTTTTCAACCTCAAAAAATCTGGTGTGAAACACTCACACAACTTTCTCTTACTCCAGTTTTCAAAATTGAAATTGACCAATTTTTGAGTTAGTGTACCATATTTAATGAAATTCGTCAGAGTTCGTCGAAAACTGAAAAAAAACTGTTCAGTAAAAGCGCACTTCCGGTTTACTAATTTTCTAGAAACTCGGAATTATGGCCATTTATTTATTTCTAATTAATTTTGTTTGGATGGTACAATTGTATAATCACTACGATAGCACATTAGAGAAAAACATAAACCTTCTCCTCCCCCAAAAGCCCTCCTTAAATGATATTATCAGGAGAAATGTTTCAAATAAAAGTTGTAGCTCTCTATTATGTATAGTACACACAACTACATTAAAGAAAATCATTGGAGCCGTTTTCAAGGAAATACTAGAAAACTGAAAAACACAATTCAGTAAAAACGCACTTCCGATCATCCAATTTTTTTTCAAGCTCTGAATTTCAACAGCATATTTAATTTTAATTAATATTATTTATACGACAGAATTGTATAGTAAACTGAAATAGCACTTTAGAGGAAAACCTAACACCTCTCCCCCAAAACGGCCCTTAAATGAATTTTCCTGGAGAAATGTTTCAAATGAAAGTTGTATAGCTCTTTGTATTTGTACTTGATATACCATGTTTGAAGAGAATCGTAAAAAAGTAAAAAAAAAAAAAACTACTAAAGTGGTACTTCCGGTTGAGGAATTTTGACAGATGATCCACTGTCGGACCCCATGATGATACCTAAACGGAATATGAAGTTTGAACTTTCTACGATTTTTCGTTTTTGAGCTATGCTGTTCACATACACACACATTCACACACACACACACAAACACACCCACACCCACCATTTTCCTTAAACCACTTTTTAGTGCTCAGGGGTCCTCAAAACGGATATTTCCGGTGAAAACTCGATATCGAAAGTTTAACATGATCACAATACTTCTTCTTACTAGGGGAGTAAGAGAAAGTAAAAAGATAGTAATTAATAGAATATGAACTAATCTAACAATAAGTCAGCTTTGCTGGTTAATTTTATTTTTGCATTATGGCATTCATTTTTCCCCTACTTATAAAATATTAAAGAAAGGCATTTACTAAAGACATTATGTTCTTTCACCTATTACGAGGTCATTCTCTTAATTATTATTTATTTTAAATCAAATATTACATCAGCCATTTGAACAACATTTTGGAGCGTCAATTTAGCCGACTACATATTATTTATATAAAAATTTGGTGCGAAACAATCACCCTATTTTCTCTTACTCCAATTAATATAATTTATTAACAAATTTTCATTTAAAATGCAATATTTACAAACGTTTATAGTCGGGCTGGCCATAAAATAAAGGTGGTAGGGGTTAATGATATATATCTGGTCTGTGTGCCAACAACTCTGACCTAAACAAAGCTTGTGACGGCAATTTAAATTTAAAAATAACTTACATGGGATCCCACAGAGTCGTCTAAATTTAATTTTCCCAGAAAAAATAAGTTTAAAAAAAATGTGATAAGTTTATATCAGTGCTTTAGCTCCCTAGTTTAAAGAAAATCCGTGTGAGCGTTGTCAAGAACATCCCAAAAAACAACTTAAAAAAGAAGTTTATTTTGTATAGTTGCATTTCCGGTTATAACAGATTTTCTCTTGAAAATTTGGAATGCTAACATTGCTTCTTCATTGTTGTGGTGGTTGGTTCCGCAGAGCTGGAAAGCATCAGAGACATTTTCCGTGGTTGCCTGCATCATTTTGTGGTCATCGACCGGTTTCGGGCGTTCGCCCATCTTCAGGATGCGTTTTTTAGACAGTGTGACAACACAGACAAGCACAGAGCAAATTCAGTTTACACACTCGAGTATATAGACACACTGTCTAAAAAACGCATCCTGAAGATGGGCGAACGCCCGAAACCGGTCGATGACCACAAAATGAAGCAGGCTACCACGGAAAATGTCTCTGACTGCTTCTTCAGTACTTCATTGTTGTATAGATGATGAAATTATACATTGCATTGAAATGATACTTTGGAGGAATGCTTAAAACGGCTTTTCTTCCCCTTGAACCTCCCAAACTCAATTTTCCTGGAGAAAGTCGTTTGAGACATTTTCGAGAAAAACGTTAAAAACAAAAACAAAAAAAAATCAGTAAAGTTCATTGATGGATTTTGCCAGATACTTTCATGTCGAATGCGGTAATAGTAACTGAATGGAATACCAAGTATGAACTTGGTGCAATTTTTCATTTTTACTTTCTCTTACTCTCTTGTAAGAGGAAGTATTGTAATCGTGTCAAATTTTCGATATTGAGTTTTCACAGGAAATATCCGTTTTGAGGTCCCCTGAGTCCAAAAAAGTGGTTTTTAGCAAATGGTCTGTGTGTGTGTGTGTATGTATGTGAACAGCATAGCTCAAAAACGAAAAATCGTAGCAAGTTCAAACTTGTTATTACGTTTAGGTATCACCATGGGATCTGACGGTGCGTTATGTGTCAATATTCCTCAACCGGAAGTACCACTTTACTAGGTGTTTTTTTTACGTTTTTGCGATTTTTTCAAAATGGCTCCGACGATTTTCTTTAAACTTGGTATATCAACTACACATACAAAGAGCTATAACTTTTATTTGAAACATTTCTCCAGGAAAATTCATTTAAGGGCACTTCTGGGGGAGGGGAAGGGTAGGTTTTCATCTTAACTGCTATTTCAGTTTATTAGACAATTCTGTCATCTAAATAATGTTAATTAGAATTAAATATGTTGTTGAAATTCCGAGTTTGAAAAAAATCAGATATCCGGAAGTGCGTTTGTTTTGATACTTTACTAAATGATTTTTTTCATTTTTTCGCGATTTTCTCAAAAATGGCTCCGACGATTTTCTTGAAACTTCGTATACAAAATAAAAATGCAAAGATCTACATCTTTTATTTAACACATTTCTCTGGAAAAATTCATGTAACGGCAGTTTTAGGGGAGGGGCGGGGTTGCAGCTTCCCCTAAAGTGGTATCATAGTTGATTATACAATTCAATCATCCAAAGAAAATTAATTAGAAATAAATAGATGGCCAAAATTCCAAGTTTTAAGAAAATTGTAAGCCGGAAGTGCGCTTATACTGAACAGCTTTTTCAGTTTTCGACACAAACTATAACATTTGTCAATTATAATTTTGAGAACAGGAGTAAGAGAAAGTTGTGTGAGTGTTTCACACCAGATTTTTGAATATATTCTGTTAAAAAAACACACACACACACACACACACCATTCAAACCATTAGCTAAAAAAAAATATTTTTTCACACAGAGGAGCGGCTCAAAACATGTATTTCCGGTGTAAATTCAATTTGGAAAATTTGACAAATAAAAAAAAAAAAAAAAATGCTGAAAGAAATTTCAACAACCAATCAGAAATCTTTTATGACTAAAAAGCCAATTATAATGAGAGTTTTTAAAAGTGTCAGTAAATTGCAATAATAATTTCCTACAATTTAAAACAATAAAGACAGGGAAGGGTCGTTAGCGTGCTGGACTCCCACGCGGAGGACCCGGGTTCGAGTCCATCTGTGCTACCCTTACATTTTTTTCTTCCTAGAAGCCTCTACTGCTCACTATAAATTATTGAAATGTATCCAGCTACAGTATAAAGAAGAATTTTTGCAGAAAGTTTCTAATCTTGATTTCTATAGCATCTATAAAGAACTCAAATTTAACTTAGGTAGCAAACATTATTTTAATTGTATGTTATCTTTGGAACAGATGAGGTGGATCATTAAGGCTCGGGCTGGTGTATTGTACCTAGGTTGTTCTCCGCCATATCACTATGACAATACAGAAGAAGTCTGTTTGTTATGTAATGAGCCAATACATGATCGAATGTACCATATCTTGGTTGTTTGTTCTAGACTGTGTGAGGTCAGATTAAAATATTTTGGCAATATTTCTATTTCAAATGTTAAAATGTTGGAAATTGTAAATGGTTCAGATTGGCCTCTGTTGGCTCATTACTGTAAAGCAATATGTAGCTTTGGTTCAAGCCTGCTTTAATCCTCATTTTCTTATGAAAAGTAAAATTGTTTAATACTCATTTTTACTGGGTAACATATAAATTTTTAACTAGTTTAATCACAGGCTAAAGAGTGAATGAGTTATTAGCTAACTCCTCTCTTATTGTATCCGTTAAAATAAAATAATAATACCGTAAAGAAACTTGAAATAACTTTGACAATTACTTTAGAATTTAACGTGTAGTTTATATAGTTATTTATTATCCACTCCGCCGACAGTCTTGTATCATGGCGGCTGCCTTTATAAAAAAAAAAATTATATTTTCAAAGAAGTTCGTATTTTTATATTTATTTGGTATTTGTATTTTAGAAGTTTGTATTTTGTATTTGTATTTTTATATTAAATAAAGACTTTAAATTAAAATAATGCGCACTGTTCGGTGATGCACAGTGTTGTCTGTATCGAGAGAACACTGTCTGGAAGCCGGCAGTGCACTGAGAAGGCTCCGGGCGCCATTGGCCATATATTTTGACGCGCCTTAAATAAAAAAAAAATCCTATTTTTACAACTTACATATAAGGTTTATTACCATAAGTATCAGCTCCTCATTGTAATACGCCCGCCCATCAAGGCATTGACAAACTTTAAAATCTATTATATTATATAGAATGTAGTATAATTTTCTTTAATATTTTTTTCACTTGTATATTTTTAACAATGCGCTTTCATTGTGTTGAATGAAATCAAATAGCAAATACTTTTCATTGTGCTGAATGAAATCAAATAGCAAATAAAAAATAAAAATAAAAAAAATGAAAGAAAAACAGTGCTTTCCATTGTCAGTGTGTCACACGTATAGTGACGTAATTTGTTAGAAAGTTACTTAGTGATTGTGTATGATATAATAATAGTACCGCTAATCTCATTTGTTCTTGATAAAATTTAAAAAAAAAAAGAATTAAAATACCAAATATAAAAAAAGGAAATATGGAAAAAAGAGTTTGCCTTGACAACATATGGCTACAAGTTGCTTAGCAACACCATATGACCTTTTTATTAAGGTAGGACACTAGGCAAATTTCTATTTTTTATAAAACTACTTCAAATCTTGTTTCTATTCCAATTTTGTTACTGTTCTTCATTTTACTTTCTCCTTTTATTTTAAGAAGAAGTCAAGATCTTGAGAAATTTTCAAAATATAAGTTTCATTTTTGTAACAAGTGGAAAAAATATCATGGCTGTAAAATCCTTTCACGAATTTCTCTTACTCCAATTAATACTTACTATAAAACTAACAAATATTTCTTGAATTTTGTTTACTTTACTTGCACTAGTATCCTATACCCTACAGTATCCTTTCCAAATTATGATCAAGTGATCCTTAATTAAAATAAAACATATCCATTAATAAAGAAAACATAGCGATCGTAGTAGATTTTTCAAAATTTACCTTTCACCGGCATGAGATATTTTGAATATGAAAAAGTAATTTTTAAAAATGTGTGTGTGTGTGTGTTTTTTGCATGAGTGGATATGAACAAAATATCTCAAAAAATGAAAAGTCGTAGGAATTCTTGAGCTTGAAATTCCGTTAAGGTTAAGATCCAGTTTCTTTTTTTTTTCATGTTTTTCACTATTGTCTCAAGCATGACTTCAAAAAGCGCATATTGATTATACAGTAGCCTTATTTTATAGAATCCCAGAATTGTACAAATCTCAGAATCTGGTAACTACCCAGGATTCCAAATCTTCTCTGGATGATAGCGTCGCAATCAGTAAAGCGGTATGTTGGAGTCACCTCCAGCTCTCCGCAGAATCTGCACGTGCTAATCGTGTTCTAGGCCCAGCTTCTTGTTTGAGTCTGCAATGTCCCAGTGAGAAAACTTCATCACCATGCGAAGTCTATTTTTAGTCAAGACTGATACACGCTTAAGATTATTTCTAGTCGTAACCGGCCAGACAAGTCTGATTAGTCTGCTTAAGTGCTGGGAGGGTTTTCCAAAGCTGCACTCTCTTCATTTCCTTCTCATTTCTGAGCTGTTCCCGAAGAGAGACTAGTCACTTTGCCCACAAAAAGATTCCGACCCCATAAGTGGAGATATAGAATCTTTCCTTTTGTCAGGGTGTCGGCCATCTCATTTCCTTCCAAGCCAACATGTCGTGGCCACCCAAAATATAGGAAAACTATATTGAGTTTGACGAGGCAATTCCATACAATTTTTGAACTGGTGACGTATGAACTCACTTCTTTAATGGCAGCCTTGGCAATCGGATAGGATTAAAAAATTCCTGATTCCGATATTAACTGGGTACATCTTCTAATTGTATGAATTTATGTCTGGAGCATGCTGGAAAACTAGCCCAGAGGCTTGGTATGTTTGGACCTTGGCCCAAACACTCCGGCTCCATTCCCATCAGTATACGTAGAGACTGGTTTATCAAGATATCCTGATGATGAGCGTACGCCTGAAAACAGGCTAGAGCGGAAAAAAAATCTTTGATACCTACAAAGTGCCATTTCAATATTAAGTACAGTTCTACCACCTACTTATAATTTCAAAATACAATAAAAGCATCGCTAGGAAATCAGTTTTTCAAAAGTCATAAAGAAGGCGAATTTTGTCGGGCAAAAAATTCATTTTAGCTAGGTTCTGGGGAATCTTAGACCTTTACTTTCAAATTTTATTGGGTTTTGAGGTTAGGGTTGGGTTGGGTTAGGTTAGGTTAGCTCCTGCTCCATACGTAGAGACTGGTTGTTTAATGGTATGTTCTTCAATGCCAAAGAGAGCAAATTCACTGCTCCACTTTCTTCTTGTACTCAGCCTCTTGTATCTTATCTCAAACTTCTATTTCCGCTCAAAATTCCATTTTCCTAATTGGACACGATCGCTATACTTACTCTTACAAAGCTAGTAAGGGAGTGAGGGAAAAGTATTTTATATGGATTATGTAACTTTAATAAAACTTGTTATGCATTGTTACATACATTTTTTTTTGTCACTTTTTGGCAAAATTACCAGTTTTAATCTCTTTGTAGTTTTATAGAATATAATCTTAATGTCAAGTAAAAAAAAAAAATTGTATTAAATGTCCCATAAAATAACATTTTGATTGAGTAATCTATGCCTTGTTTTTTAAGATAAAATATTGTTGATGTGAAAAATTTTTTAATCTGGATATGAAACCATTATGAAAAATTTTTGAATTACATAAGATTCTTCTTTAAAATAAAAAATGGAAATGAACACATTCTTTAAATACATAATGAATGATAAATAAATTCGTATAAACAAGAATTTGGCGAAAAACACGCGTGTCATAAAATAAATAAGGCACCGCAATATTATTTACAAACTGTAAATAAAATAATGTAAATATACAACACAATGTTGCATAACTACATTGTTAATCAGTATAATGCATGAGATTTACCTTGGCAATGAAGAAATTGCTTCAGTTTTCAGCACAAAGAACAGTTCATCATCTGTGATAGCCATTTTGCATGTGTAACTGAGTAACATTCAAGTCAAGAATATTTTGTTATAAAATTCGGTGTAACATTAAAAATAACTTTCTCTTACTTGATATAATTAAAAAAAAAAATTAGTATATGTTGTTCAGTACACAGTTGGTACTTGAATGTGATTACATTCTAGTCCAAAAGACAAGCGCCTATATCAAAACCCAATAAAATTTGAAACGTAAAGGTCTAAGATTCCCCAGAATCTAGCTAAAATAAATTTTTTCCCCGACAAAATTCGCCTTCTTTATGACTTCTGAAAAACTGATTTCCTAGCGATACTTTTAATGTATTTTGAAAGTATAAGTAGATGGTAGAGTGTACTTAATATTGAAATGGCACTTTGTAGGTATCAAAGATTTTTTTTCCGCTCTAGCCTGTTTTCAGGCGTACGCTCATCATCAGGATGTCTTGATAAACCAATGTGATAACATAGACTTGCTTAGAGCAAAAATCAGTTTTCACACTCTTACACATGGATAAAAACGTGATTTGGACAAAAACAAAGTGTTTATTAAAGTGTCTTAAAAACATCTTACAACAACAGACACTTCCTCAGATTTTCGAATTTATTTCAAATACAATTTTGAAAGCTCAGTTTTCTTCTTCGTTTTTTTCTTGACTTAAATCCTTTTTTCATGTTTTCCACCTTTTAATTGCCCGGCTGGGTTTCCACAAACTTCTGTTTGTCTACTTAGTTATTCTCTCTCTCTACGTGATTTCTTCTTTTCTACCATAGTTCCACTATATTTTGGGTGTATCTTTTCTTTTTATTCCGCTAATTGGTAATTATCCTTTCATTTATCGATCCTTTAATTTCTTAGTTTTTAATTACTTTTTCATAACATTCAGGCCAATAGAAATTTAGTGAAGATAATTTGTCTACTAGAACTATAATAATATTTCTCTCTATGGAATAATTAGAAATTAAAAACACAATTAGAAATTACAATTTAGTAATTATTTGTTTATATCCTTTATTTGTCGTAATAATAGCCAGAATACAATAAGTTTTTTTTTTTTTGAACAATTGAATTCAAAACATTCATGAAGCCTCAAAGGAATACTTGTAGAAACCCTACAACTACTTTTTAACACTTCTATTCACGCAGTTTGATAACTTTTTTTTTTCTGACACTTCTACAACGTCTGTAGTTTTTATTTTTATATAAGAATCCATACAAAAAAATAATATGGATTTATATAAGAATCCATTTTTACTTTTTTTTTTTGTTTTAATAATTTGGAACTTATGGATTATTAGCTAATGTCAGATATTTAAACATTTCTTTTGCTTCGTTATGTTTAAAAAAATAATTTTTTTTTGCAGACCAGTGCTGATTATATTTAAATTAACAAAATGTTTAATCTTCATTAAAATAAAACGTACCCATTTGTAACAAAAGAGTTATAGAACGCTAGGCGATAGAGTTATAGCGATCGATCGCGTTAGATTTTTCAAAATTTACTTTTCTCCGCAATGAGATATTTTGAAATGCTCTGAAAATGAAAAATTAATTTTTAAAAATGTGTATGTGTCTATGTGTTTTATTGCATGAGTGGATATGAACAAAATATCTCAAAAATGAACAATCGCTGCAATTCTTGAGCTTGAAATTCCGTTAACTTTTACCAGTTTCTTATTTTTTCATGTTTTTCACATTGTCTCAAGCATGACTTCAAAAGACGTATATTGACTATACAGTAGCCTAATTTTATAGAATCCCAGATTCCCACTTAAATCTATATTTTACAGAAAATATTGCAAATAAAGGATATCATCAAATGAAGTCTTGATCTAAATTATACTGTATGTAGACATGATAGAGATATAGAGATTGTAAAGTTATAATGAGATTAGACTTCCTGCATCTTCAGCGCTGGCAGTATGGAGAAACCCTATGTCAAAAAAAAAAAAATACTGTCAAACATTTCGTATTTTTGAGATTGCGTATTCATGTCATAAATTACATTTACGCCTAATAATGGTTTGCTAAAAATAGCAACATCATTTCTTGTTAAAAATGATTTGTCATTGAAGCAAAATCTTATTATTTTTATTTTCAGCTTAAACAAAATGGACAAATGTGGTTACTGGGAAGCGAGTGCCGAAGTATCTCAAATACAACGGAAAGAACGTGGAGGTTGGACAAATAAATTAGATTTTTTATTCTCTTGTATAAGTTTATCAGTTGGGCTTGGAAACGTCTGGAGATTTCCATATCTCTGCTATAAAAATGGTGGAGGTAAATTTATTTATTATTGTTTTATTTGCAGTAATTAATGGTTTAATTGAAATGAAAAATATTGATTGAAAACCCGTTTTTTCCATTTATATTTAATTATCTGAAATTTCTTTCAGGTGCATTTCTTGTCACTTATGGCATAGCCATGATTTTCTGCGGTATACCAATGTTTTTCCAAGAGGTTGCCATTGGACAATATTTAGGATCTGGTGGAAGTACTCTTGTAGGTCAATTATGCCCAATATTACAAGGTGAAAAACTATATTTCATATTTTTTTTTGTTTTCACAATATGTTTTGTTAAAATTTAGTGACCCTTTTTTTTTTTTAATTAATATTAACAGGTGTTGGATATGCCACAATGACTATTGTCTTCCTGCTTGATCTCTATTATTGTATTATTATTGCTTGGACACTTTTCTATTTGATCAGCACCTTCGCTTGGATACCAGATTTACCATGGAGCAATTGTGGTAAGTTGTATTTTAATATTATTATTTTGAAGAAATTTCCAAGCAAATAAATTAGAAAATGGTTATGGATTGTGGCGCTTCTAGCGGAAAATAATACTACTATGTCTTGTAGTTGTTACCGATTAAATTTATTTTGTGTTTTCTGACAATTATTTAATTTTCATTTTAAGATTTTATTATATATTTTTTATAATATAAATTAAAATTATTACATAAAGATTCTATATAATTTGCAAAAATTAACGAAATGTACAGAAACAGGGAATCATCTTGCCAGAGACATTTAACCATTAGAATTTAATTTTTCTTGGATATTTTGCCTTCGATAATTGCATTTCTCAATTAATTACCATTTTTGTTTTTGTTTCAACATTATAGATAACTGGTGGAATTCTAAACGTTGTTTTGTAACTGGAATGAATGCCACTTTAATTCATAATTATACAAATCAAACTAGGACACCAGTAGAAGAATTCTGGCAGTAAGAGTTTTGTTTTTATTTATCCACCAACAAAAATACTTGGTTGGTCGAAATTAGTTGGTAATAAAAAGCTATACCATGAAAATATTCTTGAAAATCAACAGTTCAGAAACTTTTTTGGTTCAAATTTAGGTTCCACGAGAAAAAAATTTTTGTTCTTTATCTTAATTGCATTGACATTAATTATTCTATAATATAGTATCTCTTTTTTTGTTTCATACATAAATAAATATATGTATAAACAAAACTGTTCTGTTAAATAGGGAACGAGTTCTTGGCCAAACTGAAGGTATTACAGAATTTGGTGGCATGAGATGGGAACTACTTGCTTGTCTAGTCATGGGCTGGTGTATGGTATATCTTGTAATCTGCAAGGGTATCCATCAGAGTGGAAAGGTAAAGATGTACACTATTCCATATTTATTGAACATAACTGGTAGGAGGGAAAAAAAATTGTCAGAAAGGGATTGGTAGCGATCTTGAATCAATGACCTCAAATTGATAGTAGCTTTTGAAAAGAAAAGGCAATTTATGTTCTGCGTACTATTTGTAAGAATACTGAAATATAGAGAAATAGCTTATATGTTGAGCATGTTTTTTTTTTGTCCTCCTGGAGATATAGTGCACAGCGCCCTTGAAAGATCTCTTGTGCCCTAAGATCATATGAAAGGTGCGAAGATGTGGATTTAACACACACTTTTGCAGGCCAATTATTTTTCAGAAATTTCCTGAACTGGAACGGTTCTAGGGTCTCCTCCTCCAACATCCAATATGTGTCTAGATTTCTAAATCTTCTCTGAATGACAACTTTTCAGACCTTCATCAAAAGATTATTGACATCTCCTCATTTTCTCACAAATCTCCAAGCGCTATCATGTTCCAAGTCCAGATTTGCTCCCAATCGTGCAGTATATTCCTCCCCCCACAGATAGATGCACGCCTCAGATCTTTTCCGGCTGCCTCAGTAGTCCTAGGAACATGCACAAGAGCAATGCTGGACTCTTCTCGTAAAAGATTTTTGGACCGTTAAAAGGAGTTGCTATAAGTTTCCTTGCCAGATTGTCGGTCATCTCATTATATTATTATTTCGGTCCAGGTCAATGACTTTGCTGAGGCATTTCTAAACCAACGTTCTGCCTGATAACCCATGCACTCTAGTGGTTTCTATTATTTCGATAATACTCTTGAGACATTGAACAGACTTATTTTTTTATTGCGTGCATTTTTGTCTAGTAGAAACGATGCTGGGAATTTATAGCTTTGAGTATCTATTTCTTGGTTCGTATACTCACCGTCTGGTGACCGTCGTGTACTCACCGGTGTTGAGAGTATTAGATATCCTTAACTACTTTTATATATAGATTCTTAGAATAAGCAATATTCCTTTTCCTCTTCACTTGAATATTTTGTTTTGATACTTGTATCTGAACATTTCCCAAGTTAGTCACATTTTCTCTAATTAAGTTTATTTTTTCCACTTATAGTAATTTATGAAAAATTTTCAGAACAAGTCATTCTTTCAAATCATCTTAACTATTTAACCTTTTTTTTTTTTTTTTTTTTTTAAATTAAAATTTCAAATATTTCTAGGTAATCTGGTTTACAGCAATCTTCCCTTATGTGGTCATGTTGATCCTGTTAGTAAGAGGTTTAACACTTCCTGGAGCCAGTGAAGGTCTTCTTTATCTTGTAACACCTCGCTGGGAAGAACTACTTTCTCCAGTTCCATGGATTGATGGTGCGACACAAATATTCTTTGCATATTCCATTGGTACTGGCGCTTTACCAGCTTTAGGCTCTTATAATAATTTTAATCATAATTGTTATAGGTAATTTTTTTGTATAGGTTTTTTCAAAACTGTTTACTTTGATGTAAAGTTTATTTTTTTTTTTACAAATATTTTTATTGGAATATTTTTTATTTACAGAGATGCTGTGATAACATGTATAGTAAATACTATAACAAGTCTTCTGGCCGGTTGTATAACATTTGCTATTTTAGGCAATATAGCTTTAGAACAAGGCACCTCAGTGGCCAGTGTAGTCAGCTCTGGTCCAGGATTGGTATTTTTAACATATCCGGAAGCTGTATTAAAGTTACCAGGTGCTACCGCTTGGGCAGCAATTTTCTTCCTTATGTTGATCGTAAGTTTATCCAGTTTTTCCATGTTTTCAGAGTTCATTTTTTCTCTTCAGTTTTCTCTGTGAACAACACTAAAAAAAAATGTTTTTGTTGTTTTTTTCCTAACTTCAGTGCATAAAATTTCCAGACACTTGGTGTTGATAGTGAATTCTGTTTGGTGGAATCATTTGTAACAGGGATGGTAGATAATTGGCCGAAATTATTGAGACCACATAGAGGTAAATTTACTTTTGCCGTTTGCCTTCTACTATGTTTACTTGGAATACCAATGGTTACAAAAGTTAGTATGCTTAAAACATTATTTTTTTAATATCTTTTCTTTTTTAAAAAAAACTATTATTAACATTGATTTTGCATTTTTATTTTCTTAGGGAGGCATCTTCATTTTTCAATTAATGGACTATTATTCAGCTTCTGGAATGTGTCTACTATGGGTATGCATATTTCAGACAGTAGCAATATCCTGGGTATTTGGTGGAGAGAAAGTTATAGACTGTATTGACGTTATGATGGGTATAAGACCAAACAGATTTTGGTATTTCTGTTGGGTATATCTCTCTCCAGCAGTTATGATTGTAAGTTTTATTCAATGTATTTAAAGGAATTATTTTGTTTCTCATAATCTCCATAATGGCGTTTATACTAAAATATACCAGTTCTAATGGCCAAATTTATTTTGGCTGAAGGTTAAAAAATAATTACCAACTAAAAATAGAACATAATATTTATTTAGCACCTATGCCAAGTGATTGATTTATTTATATTCTCTGATTTATGTTTTCAAAATAATCTGGCGTGAAATATTCACATAACTACCTCATACTACAATATTCACAGTTCTAAGGACAAATTTTTTTAAAAATTCGGATTGTTTATTAAATGTTTATTTTCCTTAACTCTATTAAGTAATGAAACAGTGAACTATACCGAAATAGAAATATAGAGGGATAGCTTATGTCTTAGAATCCTCATAAAAAATAATTTTTTCAAATTAATAGGTTTTTTTAAAGATCGGTTTTTCCAGAATTTTCGGTTAATCAATTTTCTTCAAATTTGGTATTTAAAATAAATAAATTAATAAATAAATGCAATTCTCCTTTCTGGAATTTAGCAAAAATTATACGAGTATTTTGGAATATTACTTCTACTAAACAATTAAACTATTATTTATTTATTTTTCAGGGTATCTTCATATTTTATGTATTGGAATTCGTGCCGGTTACATATGGTTCATATGAATATCCAACATGGGCACAAGTATTAGGCATATGCATCAGTCTTGCGTCCATGTTATGGATACCAGGATATGCTGTTTATTATTTTATCATATCACCAGGATCTTTTAAACAGGTTTGGATTTATAATTGTTTTTAATTTCAGCTATTTTAAAAATATTGAGATTGATGTTTACAGAATTTAAAGAATAAAACACTAATTAAAAAAATCATTAACATTTAATTACTGGTCTGCACATTCCTTTAGATCTCTTGTCAATTCTAAGGGACACCAGCTATTACATATATATAATTGACAATGTTCCAAACGGAGATCCTACATAACATTACTACACTTTAACAGTCCATAACAGCCATTGTCTAAATATAAACACTTAAGGAAGGTACAAAAGAATTTCTAGAGCATAGTGTTATGCAGCCATTCCCATGCATACACATAAATCTAAAACAGGATTTCTCAAGAAGATCAATGGTCTTGAATGGTCCATGAGCAAATTAAATTCATGTGAATCAGGTGAGGAAGTTGGGTGAAGAATACAAAAGTTGGGAGTTGAGCATTAAACCTCAGTTAAAACGTAGAATCTAATTCAAAACCTCAATAAAACACAGCTGAGGGATGATAATCTAAAGGTAACCCACAGTTGCAAATATTTGGGATCTATAGGTGGTTCAAAAAAAGATGGATTAAAGTGAAAGTGAAGTTGAGAGCATAGTGCAATATGTGCAGAAACCTGAACTCTGCAAAAAAAAAAAAAACCACTGAGAACTACTACTGAAGAAAATCAGCAGAGCGGTTCAGAAGAAAAAAATCAGAAAATATATTTTAAAAGAGCTTTAGAGGTCAACAGGAACCTCCTCGAAATCACAGAGTTCAAGTAGTTGAACTGAAAAAGCAAAAGTCTTTTCGAACACTTGATTAGAATGGGTAAAAAGAGGATATAGAAAGCTGAATAATATGCAAAATTAAGTAGAGGAAGAGCCAAAAGAAGAAGAAGTAGAAGAAGTCAGAGAAGCCATATCGGGGTGATGTCTTATGGAAGAAGAAGCAACGGACCGAAATAGACGGTAAGAGAGGCATGTTGGGAGGAACTAACTTATATAATCACGTCTGTAAAATATTGACTTTAGGACCATTTAGCATTTGATATTTTCTGCTTTGGTAGAGGAGCTGGCCTGGACGTAATAACCCCCAAACTGGAGGACAGAAGATTTGATTTTGGTATCCCTAGACAGCTTGTCTTTACTGCGGCTTACAATCTTGTCAACTCCTACAAAAAGGAAGTTGGGTCAAAGACGAGTAATCGGAAAAATCGATATGAAGGAATAAAGTGGACCCTGAGCTCACGGACAGTTGGACCATAGGGTTTCTCTTTTAGTCACCTCTTACGACAAGCAGACTGTGAAAGTATTCTTATTCCCCATCCACAGAGAGATCTAAAAAAAACAAAGAAAGAAAGAAATCGGGAGTTGAATTCTTTGGTTAAAAACAAAATTTTTAAAAAACAACAAACCAAGCATTTTTACATATATTTCAAAATTGCACTCCTCAAAAAAAAAAAAAAATATTGAGAAGAGCTTGATTTTCTTCTCGAGTTTATTCCGGACGCAAACCTACAACGACGTGTGAAAAAATAAAATAAAACAGAATGCATTCATAGGGTGCGGAACATTGTAAACAGTAGACATGTAAAACTATAGAAATTATCAAACAAGAAAGAATTTTTTTGGAATAACAGGCTATGAGGGTTAAGATGTTCTTGAGGACGATTTTCTTGAAGTTAGACAAAGGTTATAGCCCATCAGAATTCTCATCACCAAACTTTCTGGCATGTGCCCTATTGTAGTTTCTCAAGTTTTACTCACATTACTATCTTCAGCTCTAGCCTGGGGAATCCTCTACCCAATGGGAATCAAATCAAATCATCCGAGAACCTATTAAAACTGTTATTATATACTGTTATTTGCATTTCTAGAACGTTATATTTCATATCTCTGATCTATTTTTTGTTTGTTCATTTTAGAGACTGAAAGACGGCCTACAACCAAGAGTAAAAGTAAGGCCCAGAGAAGTAGCAGTTGTACCAAAACTTCTTCCAATGTCGGAAAGTAGTGCTGTATTACTTAGCAAAACTAATTCATTCGTTGTAAATCAATAAATTTATTTATTTATTGATCAAAACGAAGAAGGTGTTAATTACCAAGTCAGTATTCAATAATGCCATTGGATTAAAAAAAAAAAAAAGAATAAATGGATCAATTCTTATGAATTAATTAAAAAAAAGAAAAAAAAAAGGAAGAAAATTAATATTTAATAATTGCCTTTTTTATTTTTTTTGTTTTGTTTTTTAGAATTTGTAAATTTGTGCATTTTGAAGAATATAAATATTTTATATTACTTTATTTATAAATTAATAATTTTAATGAATAATTAAAATAGGCTTCCTATAATCTATATACTTTTTTTCTCGAATTTTCCTATAATTTTGTAAAAAGTGGTCCTTATGTGATCGTCATAAGTTAATGAGTTATTTTTTTTTTTCGAAGAATTTATAGTAAAATTGCTGTGATTCACTTTTGTTCAGCTGCTACATTTTTGAATAGTTACAAGACAGTGTAGTACAAATAGACGAACGGTAAGAATATCTTCCACAAAAATAAAGTTTTTTCATTGTGAAAAAGAAAAAAACTATACTTAACGACTTCATTTAAGTTTTCCAATTAAAAATAAGAAGAAAGTATTTTCTGAAAATATTGCTGAACATAATAAATACATAGTTTATCGAATTGATTAATTTTAAACTAAAATTTTTTACCTAATATTGTTTTGAATTGTTAAATGGACAAAGATGTTTTAATTTTTATATTTTCTTTCTCTTTTTTATTAATAGGGAAGTAATGAGGTCATGTTAGATTTTCCGAAATTGAGTATTCACATTTTGAGGATTCCTGAATCCTGAGTTTTTTTTTTTTTTTTAAGATATTAACAGTAATACTTAAATTGAAAAAAAAATCGCAGAAAGTACAAACTCGATATTCCGTTTGTATATCATTAGAGGTATCGGCAATAAGGTTTCGATTTCAAAATTCCCAAACCGGACATTACTGAGTGGATATTTCAGTTTTGTTTTTTTTATCAGTTTTATATGAATAATATATTTCTGATAAAATAGATTTAAGGGAGGTTGTAGAAGTGCTGGGACGGGTCACACTTTCCTCAAACAGGAACCTTTATCTATAAAAAACATTTAGGTTTAGGTATTTATATTTAGGTTTAGTGTAACGATAGAATAGCTGCATTTTTACTCCTGTTTTTTTTTTACAATCTTAATTTGTTGATGATAGAAATCTATTGATAGCAAATATACCAAAATGAATAGAAGTAGAGTAGGGAAGTTGTAGGTTCTAAAAGGTCAATATTGCTGTTCTTTGATATCAGAATATAATACAAAATTAATAAAATAATCATTTAAAAGAAGAACAAATATTTAGTTATTCATGACCTTAATATGGACAGAAAATAAATTTTCTAAACGGGAATTAAATTATAATATTATAGAAAAAAATTTTGTGTGTCTCATCGAGAAAACTAATGAAATTCTAGAAAAAATAAATCAATTTCTGCAACAAAACATTTAGGTAATTTTCAGGAATGATAAAAAGCTTCGTTTGCCTTACTTTGTTCAGCAGAATTTCTAACTTTATTTTGTTTTCCAATCGAAGAAAAAAAAAAATAAAGAAAATAAAAGCAATACTTTCACGTTTTCCTAATTTCTTCTTATTTTTTTTGGTTTTGTTATATTATATTTAGCAAAAGTATTTCCAGAAATTAATTATGTTAGTACTTGAATAAAATTTATTATTATCAATTTTGTTTTTCATTAATGTTAGAAAAATGTCTAGTGAAATTGAGTATCAAAATTTTAATCGGTAACAATCTTTTTAAAAAGAACCTTATCTAACCTTTTTTACATTTAAATCCAAAACTGTTTACATCAATGATCAAATCATGGAATTTCTTTCTTATAAAAGACACTTTTAATCTTGTAAATAGTTTGCTTTAGATTACCAAAATCGTTTTTTTAGAATCTAATTTAAAAAGAACTTTCATTAAATTAATTAAATTAAAAAAAAATATATAAGAACATTCCATTTTTATTTTATTTTATTTTATTTAAATAAAAGTTATCCTAAAAATTAAATCATAAGGACCACTGCAAAGCAATCAATCTATACATTTTTCCCTGAAATTTTAATTTATAGCTAAATTAATATCTAGATGAAAACTATGGTTTTTACAAAAAAACACAATGAATAAAATAAAAATAAAAGAAGAAAGAAAAAAAAAAATTTAAATGCTTACAAAATTTATCTTATAAACGCTGAGTTTTGTAAGAAATTAAAAAAAATTGTATAAAGCTTAAGGAATGATTTTTATTAATTACGAAATTATTTAAATATTTGTTTTACAGTTTATAAATGATTAAAAGTTTTATTTCATAGTTCCTAAACAGTTTTTTTTCTTTCTAAACTATTGGATATGAAAACCTATATGTGTATAAAAAAACAATAATAATAAAAAAAAAAAATAGTCATAAAATCCCCAAGTTTTTATGGCGCCAAACTCTGGATAGTATGTTTTATAAAATGTAGAGCTTTAGGGGATATAATTAAATTTATTAAAAATTTAAATTTCTGTTATAGTTACAGCAGTGTAAAGCTAACTTCAGATTCTCTATTATATTTTCGGGATTGTTAGCACTTTTAATAGTTGCAAAGCTTTTCCCTTAGCAGAAAAGCAAATTAATTAGATTAAATAATAATCTAAAATAATTAGCAAAATTAGTAAAATAATAATCTAATCAAATAATTAGCAAAAAACTAATGGGATTGGAGAACGTATACTTCATGTTCACTGTTACAACAACTTCAATATCATTAATAAATGTCCAGGTTCTGCAGTGTGGGATATTTTGGATTTCAAATTTTTAAATTGCCAGATATAAATTTATTGGAGTCAAACACAGCGGACGAATACCGGATCGTACTTGCAGCGAAGACACAGCTAAACAAAAGATCCTGTAAAGAATAATAATGATAAAATCTCCCCAGCGAGGGATCATCCATTTTAAGGAAAGAAATCAGTTTGAGTGATTTTTGTTTGTTTTTGTTTTTCCGATGACCTTTTTCCAGGTCTGTTGATATCGCAACAAAAAAATAGATTTTAGAAGTATAAAGGAAGACTCTATAAAGACAAATCCATTGTGAAACCTAAAAGACACCATTGAATGTTGAATGATTGAGCATAAAATGTAGACGCCTAGATAAACTGTGCATTGTTTAAGTGTGACAGATTATGTCCAGATGGAGAGCTAATATTTGTTTGTGGGTATGTTTTAAACCAATGTTGTTGCATATATATCAACAACCTCTGTGGGTTTTAAGTGCATTGTACGACCGTTCGGAATGTTAGTGTGAATATTGTTCGTTATTTGACTGGAATACCCGCGAGGACGCCGAGATCACTGGAGAACTGTGACTAGTCCACTTACTCTCTACAGAGGAAGCGATTCTATTCATGATTCCTTTGACTTGTGAAACAGCAGGCCTGCCAAATGGATGCATTATATTCACAAACTTGAACTGCTACATTAGTCTTGGGAATGGATAATAACTTCCAAAGCTACAGCGGGAGATACCATATAATTACCAACTGAGGATGAAATAATTCATCATACAACTAGTAAAAACATTTACGCTAATTCTTACACTTACAAAGACAATGAATATATTATTACATCTTTTTTAAAAACAATGATTTATCTGCTACAAAAATATTTTCTTAGCATGGAAAACCCTCAGAGATCTATTGCACTTATCCAATAAGAAGTTTCCGCCTGGAAAAGAAATGAAATGTAATCTTAAGAATGCTTCTGTTCTGGAAAGAACAAAAAAAAAAAGAAAAAAAAGATCATTGGCGTTTAAAAGTGCTAACAATCCTGGAAAATTTTATATAGGGGAGCTTTTAATGGATTAATAATTTTAAATAACACTATAAAAATATTATTATGAATAAAAAAAAAAAGTTTTAAAATTGTTTTTATTTTTACAAAATGGAGTTTTTAAAAGTATTGTTTTTTATTTTGTTTTATAAAAACAAAAATTAATTAACAAAAAGGATATTCGGACGATAATGAACTTCTATAAATGTTGCTTTTTCGATTATTTATTATTACAATTTTAAGTTCCTATTCATTTTATTCTGTTCTTGTTATTTTTTTTTTTAATTGTATATAACTATTATAATTTAAAACAATTAATGTTCTGTAATAATATCAATTTAAATTGGGTTAGTTTTTAATAGAGCGCCTTTTAGCTTTAAGAAAAATGATTCAAAATTTGTTTAGGAAATATGTGACAATTTTATGAATCAATAAAATTTAAATAAATAAAGAATTAAAAAAAAAAAAAAAAATAGGAAAATTTAGGCAGTAAAACAATTAAGCTTTCTTTAAAAAATACTTGGTCAGAATTAATATAGTTTTTTTTTTTTTTTAATTTAATTATTTTCTTATTATAATGGGTTATGTGTATACACACAAAAAGTTAATTAGAAAATTGTTAATTATGAATTTGACAATATTATTTTTTAATTTAATTGTAATAAATTTTTAGATAAACAAAGATAGTTTGTAAAACAAAAATAAATAAATTAAAAAAAATATTAAATTTTTTTAAAAAAAGATGAACAAAAAAATATATAAAAAACACATATTTATACATAATCTTATAAATTTTAACAAATATTTAATTGTGATTATTTTTTGTGCCAATCATTATTTTTATTAAGAATGATTGAATTTATCAAAGAATTAATACAAAAAAATAAAGAAAAATGTTATAGCAATTGTGCATTTCCAAGAAATTCCAATTAAAACTAATTATAGACAAAAATTGTATTGACCTTATTTGTTAGAACTTGAAAATAAAGAATAATAATTTTTATTAGGAAATCTGTAAATAAATGTGCAAATTAATAAAGTACTATATTTTTTTTTTGGTCTTTCATAATTGTTAAAACTATTTGTTAAAGATTTGTTATTATTATTGATTATGTATAATAATAAATATATATATTATATATTTGTTATGTCGTCATCAAATTATTAGAGTTTTTGTTCCTCAAATTAGTATTTTTTGTCCATAAGATTATTCTCTATGTTATAGAGATCTAAAGATATAAAAGGCCTGGCCATGTAATGCGGATGACCCCCAAAAAAATGTCCAAAAATAGCTTCCCCTCTAGAAAGGAGGAAACGAGGCGGACATAGGAAGAGCTAAATGTAGTATGTGGAAGAATTGATAGGAGCAACAGGATTAAGCGATGGGAACTGGGAGAATGGTGGTTGCTGGAAGTCGGGAATGTAACCTCTTCCTCGTTAAAATAAAAATAAAAAATCTGGTGTGAAACATTCACACAACTTTCTCTTACTCCTGTTCTAAAAATTATAATTGACAAATGTTATAGTTTGTGTACCAAATTTGATGAAATACGTTGAAAACTGAAAAAACTGTTCATAAAAGCGCACTTCGGTTTACTAATTTTCTTAAAACTCGGAATTTTGGCCATCTATTTATTTCTAATTAATTTTGTTTGGATGATCAAATTGTATAATCAACTATGATAGCAATTTAGAGGAAGCTGTAACCTCACCCCTCCCCTAAAAGTGCCATTGAATGAATTTTCCCAGAGAAATGTTTTAAATAAAAGATGTAGATCATTGCATGTTTGGTTTATACACGATGTTTCAAGAAAATCGTCAGAACTATTTTTGAGAAAATCGCGAAAAAATGAAGAAATCATTTAGTAAAGTGTTAAAATAAACGCACTTCCGCTTGTCCTTTTTTTTTCAGACTCGGAATTTCAACAACATATTTAATTCTAATTAACATTATTAAGAAGGCAGAATTGTTTAATAAACTGAAATAGCACTTTAGATGAAAACCTAACCCCACTCCTCCCCCGGAAGTGCCCTTAAATGAATTTTCCTTGAGAAATGTTTCAAATAAAAGTTGTAGCTCTTTGTATATGTAGTTGCTATACCAGGTTTAAAGAAAATCATCGGAGCCATTTTTGAGAAAATTGCAAAAAAGTAAAAAAAAACAACTAGTAAAGTGGTACTTCCGGTTGAGGAATTTAGACAGATAACGTACTGCCAGATCCCATGGTGATACCTATACAGAATATCAAGTTTCAACTTTCTACGGTTTTTCGTTTTTGAGCTATGCTGTTCACATACATACATACATACGCACCCACCCACACACACACACACCACACACACACACACATAAACACACACACACACACACACAGACAATTTGCTAAAAAACACTTTTTTGGACTCAGGGCACCTCAAAACGGATATTTCCGGTGAAAACTCTATATCGAAAATTTGACACGATTACAATTTGGAGTAAGAGAAAGTAATAATAAAAAAAAAGTCTGGCGTGAAACACTCATACAACTTTCTCTTACTGCGAAATGGCAAATTTTCTTCACACTTACAATTCTTATTAGTGTTTAAAACCGTCGTCATTTTTATAGATGAAATCATAAAAAAACTAGAAAACCTATTCAATAAAGTCGCTCTTCTTCTGCTCAACCGATTTTCTTCAAACTGGAAATGTTGGCAACTTATATGATTCTAATTAATATTATTTAGTTGGCAGAATTGTATAGCATATTGTTGAACTAAAATAGCACTTTAGAGGAACCCATAAACCCCATCCCTCCACCAAAAGTGCCCTTAAATGAATTTTCCCGGAGAAATGTTTCAAATAAAAGTTGTAGTTGGTGTAAAATTTGTAGTTGTGTGTAGTTGATGTAACCAGTTAAAAGAAAATCGGTGAAGTTTGTTTTAGAGAAAATAGCAGAAAAATGAACACTACTTTCCGTAAAGTGCATTTCTGGTCATCCGATTTCCTTCAAACCGCGTTTTCAATAACATATTTAATTCTAACTAATGCTATTTAGATGATAGAATTGTGTAATAAACTGAAATAGCTCTTTAGAGGAAACCATAAACCCAAAAGTGCCCTTAATGAATTTTCCCGGATAAATGTTATCTCTTTCTATGTATACAGTTTAAAGAAAATCGTTGGAGCCATTTTAGAGAAAATCACAAAAAAATAAAAAAAACATTCAGTGGCACTTCCGGTTGATGGATTTTGCCCGAATCTTCCTGTCTGATGCAATGATAGTCCCTAAATGGAATACAGTTTGAGCTTCCTGTAATTTTTCTATTTTGACAGGATGTTTTGTCAAAACATTGTGATAAGACAGACTTGGACAGAGCAAATTCAGTTTATACACTATTTGAGAGAGTATCTATCATAAAGAAGTATTCAATCAAAATCTAAGCAAAATAAAAGAAGGGTACAAACTAATTATTAATGCAATTAAACAAATAAATTATAGATAGTAGAAGCGTCAAATATTTTGTAAATTTTCTTTTGTCCCACTAGTAGGTACGGTAAAATAAAAAATGGGGGTGGATTTTGCATTTTTGCCTCATTCTCTTTTGCCTGTTTTTTCCACAATGGAATGAAAACTCTTGAGTTTTTTCTTTATTGCTCACATTAAATAGGGTAAAGCTAGGAGAGGTGACGCACATTTCAAAGTTATGCCTTGTATCAAAATATAGGGGATATATTAAAGAGGTAATTCTTATAAAACATATGTCAACTCCTATTATCTACAAAAAAATGTTATTTTTCAAAATGAAGACATTCTCATTTATTCCAGAAACAAAGAACAAATACACTATATTTGGCCTCTCTCATACTATGGTAGGATAGATGACGCGCCATAGGCAGGAGACCTCTCCTCTGTGAAGTTAACATGTCGATCGACATGAAACTTGGTAAACACTATGTCTACGAGTCCAACTTTAATGACTGCGTGGAAATCTTTCATTTCAATTGCAATTAATATATAGCATATACAAAGTTACTAATGCGTTATGAAAATTCAGGTATTCCACCAGATATACCTGAACACACCAGATATGTGATTCGTAGAACACAGAAGAACACACAAAATAACTGAAGAATTTTGCAATACATTCGCTTCTGATCTCTCCACTCCTGGACTAACTTCCATGACGCCACGTGGTGGGAAACAAGAGAAGTAAAGCCTGCGTCTTCTCTCCTACCCCTGTCATCACTCCTAGCTTTACCCTATATAAAACAGTAAATTTTATGTTAGAAATAATTTGATTTTTTGGATTTTTTCATAAAAGATTTTATAGCACAATTTAATAATTTATAAAAGTACCTGCGTAGGGAAAATTAGTAAAAAAATTCTAAACTTGATTTTTCATAGAAATAATTAGCTATAAATAATTAGCCAATCACAGTAAAGAAGTGATGGTGTCAATTGTGGGGTGTAATTTAGGTCAATCAGAAAATTAGAATTATTATGTTGACCAAGATATTTTATAAATGATCAAATTATGCTATATTTTTTTTGTTTTATACACAAACGCAAAAAATCCAGCTATTTCTTAACTACTATATATATGTATAATTAAGGTGAGATATAAGGAAAAAATTCAGCACTTTCATTCCATTGTTCAAACAGAAAGGAAAAGAGAATTAGGCGGAAATGATCCAATGAAAGTCCGCCATGTTGTATTTGGCCGTTTGTACTAGTAGGACAAAATAAAATTGATGTTAAACACATAAAAATTTCTCAAAGAAATTCATAATATTTTAAATCTTCTTTTCTTTGACTAAAAATACTAATCTTTGACTAAAACTCTTTACTTTGACCTCGTGTTTATAGCTATTCATTATATTGTCCTTCATTTCTTTTTTAATTTATGTGGCGCAGTCCACATATTGAAAGATTAGTTTGAAAAACTACAGACTATGTAACCATGTAAATTGGAGTATGAGAAAGTCTTGTGAGTGTTTCACATCAGATTTTTGTTTATATATACATGTTTAACGAATAAAGCATAAAATTAGAATTTTTCATAAATATAATAAATTATATGCATCCAAAAATGCCTATAAAGTGCAAATAATTATATGACAGGAGCTAATGGCCAAGGCAGTCGATGCGCCAAAAAAAAAAAAGAAAAAAAATGATAAAAATAAAAAAAGCCACTGTTAATGGTGATAACATAAATAAGGGATTGGTATTGGGGGGAATAGGGAAAACTTTATAAAATATTCAGGTCGAGTAGAGTCCATTGACTGCACACACTACACAGACATACTGGAATTTAGGAGATAAGAGCCCATCTGAAAGTTTCAACGGAATAATTAAGATTTTATTTTTAGCCACTTCAAGTTCCAAATTAGCGTTTACTTCAGTCGTACCTTTTTTTTTGCCTCTATAAAAACCAAAACTACAAAATTAGTTGGGTTCATTTTTAATCTGATAGGAATCAACGGTTGTTTATCTTGTTGTAGATAATAAATAATACAGATTTGCAAATAAACACCAGGCAAAAGTACTAAATATTTATGTTATTTCAATTATTAGTGGAAACCATCTTGGTTGATTTTACATCAGTTTCCAATTTAACCACGCAATAACCTTTTTTAAAAAAATAAAAATATCTTTATTTGCTCGACAGTTTATTGTTGCTTCATGAAATAAAAACAATAAACAAAATTTGTTTATTTAAACAAATATTAATTGGTTAATTATTTTGAAGTATCGTCCTGAGGTAATTTCAGTTTTAATTGTTGTCGCGTTGCCGAGTTGGTGGTCTGTACTTTGTAAGTTGTCCTTCAAATCTATGTGCTGTTCCTTTCTTGTCAATGAAGTTATTGATTGTTGAGATTTCTGTCTTCATTCCACATAAACCACCAGTGCTTACACCAGGCGATATGCAGTACTTTATTCTGGAATACTTGCCATTTTTTCAATGCACTTTTACTAGCTCCCATCCATATGGGGCAGACATGTGTTAGTTCAGTAAAGGTCTAAGTATAAAGAAGTCTAGAGCATTGCGGTTTTAATGGCGTCCGTCTGTTGTTAATTAATGGATGGAGCTGTCTAAGAGTTTGGTAGGCGTGTCTTAATTTTTGTGTTATCTATGGATAAGCTTTCTTTTATATTCTCATAATCCTTCTAGTACTTGAAATGCTAACTGCTCTAGTGATGTAAAATTATTAGTTTTATTGCTAACATTTTTTCTGGCAAAATTCTGCGACATTAAATTTCAAATGTTATACGTTTCATACCAGATCATATGGGAATTTTGGGGATGAGAAAGTGGATAGGTTTGCCAAATTAGGCGCCTCTCTACCTTTCATTGATCCCGAGCCTGCTATTGGCTTGTCCTCTGGTACATGTTTGTCAGGCTTCCAGTATGGATAGCTTTACAACATTGATCCTTAAGGATGTGCACAGTTGGTTGTCGGCACTCCAACATTCTGATCGGAGGTCCGGACAGGGCTATTAGTGAGACGTTGCTGAGAAAAGACATCTCTACAGAGTTGGGCTCATGTCAGATCCATTTTGTAGAGTCTGTGAGACAGAGAAGGAAACACCCATCCATCTTATGACAGATTGCTTGGTTTGTGAGGAAACTGAGTTCAGGACCTTTGATCGGAATAGGATGTCTGTGGAAGACCTTAGGCTATTTCTCTTTAAGGTTATTGTCCAATTTGTTCAGACTGCGGTGAATCTTAGATGGATTGGACCCGGATCTGGATATTTGTTCTAGACCCGGTTTGTTGTTGTTTTTCTTGGTATAGCTATATGGACGCTGTGGGGCTATGGATAGCGTAGGATATGGTCTCTCCCCACAGGCAAATAATAATAATAATGAAAGGTTTCATAGTTTTTGGTAATAAATTTTTGAAAGTGTAACGGCAAGTGAGAGAACACAGGCCAGACCGAGAGAAAAATGGCCCTCTCTGGGACTCTCTCACTTAAGCAGGCTAGAGTGGGGATCCTGTATATAAGCCAGTGAGAGATCTAGACATGAATTGGCACTCTCCTTCGGATTACAATTAATCATTCTACTATGTGCCCCCGCCATTTCATCTGTATGTTAGGACAAATAATTAAAATTTGAAGTTTAAAGAAGATTTCTCATTTTATATGGGATTAAGAATTATTTTAATAGGATTAAGATAAAGTCATGTGAGTGTTTTTTGTTTTGTTTCGAGCTTCCATTATTTTACAACACTAACAAGAAAATTACTATTTGTCTATTACAATTATAATAAAAGCAGTATGAGAAAATAGCCTTTAAAAAAAAAAAAAAAAAAAAAAAAATCATTTCTGTTCCCAAATAGCAGGAATATTTTTATAAACTAATGGTTTTGATAGGTGCTAGAAAACATGTTTTTTTTGTAAGTGTAAATTAAAAGTCCCATGAATATATGTGTATTTGGAATGTGTTGGGATTTGTTGGAAAATATGTAGGAGTATACTTGCGTTTCATGGTGTTTTATTTGCCCAAGAGGTGTTTAGAAGGGGGTTACAAATGGGTGGTATCAAAGATAACACTTTTCCTCCATTACTTGGTTTAATTTTAACCATTTCCAGTATATATATAGAGAGAGAGAGGCGGTCAGTTCCCCAATCACACCGGTTATATGAATTTATTTCTTTTACAGATAAAAGGAAAGGATATTGTTAATTAATTTATTATCCATATTTTTTAAACTTAACACTTGAATAAATACATGAAAAACAAGGCTTAAAAGTGGCTAGTAAATTTATAGCTTGCTACGGACATTTTACAATCAAGAATTATTGGTATAAAGGATTCCAAACATTTCTAAAACTATATCCTTTCACAATTTATGACCAAATAACTATGAAAATCTTCAAACAAACTGTTCCAATTGAATGAGTTTTTTTTTTGTTCTAATAAGTCATAATTAATAAAATAAAAGAAACAAACCGAATCATTTCACTGAAAGGTCTTGATTTTCTGAAAAAATATAGTTCAGTTAGAAAAGCTAAAGAACTGGAATGTATTTTTGGAGGACTAGCATTCACAAGCGAAATTGGTAAAGAGTTGATAACCTGATCTGTCTTTTGGTGCCACAACACGGTGATCCCACCACACTATTGACAGAGTGGGTTACCACCTCCGACCTCTAAACGAATACATTCCCTGTACTTTTAGATTTTTCTAACTGAAATGTATTTTTCAGAAAATTAAACATTTGTATGAAAGGTTTCGTAAAGACTGGAAGTGGTTTCTTCTTTGAAGGGTGGTGCTTCTAGTCTGGATACCAGATCATATGGGAATTTTTGGGGATTGAGAAAGTGGACAGGTTTGCCAAATTAGGCGCCTCTCTACCTTTCATTGATCCCGAGCCTGCTATTGGCTTGTCCTCTGGTACATGTTTGTCAGGCTTCCAGTATGGATAGCTTTACAACATTCATCCTTATGGATGTGCACAGTTGGTTGTCGGCACTCCAATATTCTGATCGGAGGTCCGGACAGGGCTATTAGTGAGACGTTGCTGAGAAAAGACATCTCTACAGAGTTGGGCTCATGTCAGATCCATTTTGTAGAGTCTGTGAGACAGAGGAGGAAACACCCATCCATCCTTATGACACATTGCTTGGGTTGTGAGGAAACTGAGTTCAGGACCTTTGATCGGAATAGGATGTCTGTGGAAGACCTTAGGCTATTTCTCTTTAAGGTTATTGTCCAATTTGTTCAGACTGCGGTGAATCTTAGATGGATTAGACCCGGATCTGGATATTTGTTCTGGACCCGGTTTGTTGTTGTTTTTCTTGGTATAGCTATATGGACGATGTGGGGCTATGGATAGCGTAGGATATGGTCTCTCCCCACAGGCAAATAATAATAATAATAATGAAAGGTTTCATAGTTTTTGGTAATACATTTTTGAAAGTGTAACGGCAAGAGAGAGAACACTGGCCAGACCGAGAGAAAAATGGCCCTCTCTGGTACTCTCTGACTTAAGTAGGCTAGAGTGGGGAACCTGTATATAAGCCAGTGAGAGATCTAGACATGAATCTATCAGATTCAAACATACATCGCATCGTGTCATAACTCTACACTACCCATTTATTCTATAAAATCATTACAAGTCCAGTGCAGTTTGTGTAAACTTATAGTTATATTATAATAGTGTCTTCATATCTCGTCTAAATTAATCAATCCCAATTACGCTCCTCATCAACTCCATTATAAAAGCATAATGCTAAGAAATGTTGGAATATCTTAACCACATTGGAGCAATAGATGTAAAATGTCAGCAACAAATTATAAAATTACAATATGAAGGCCTTTTTTAAATGTTATTTTTAATGTATTCATTGAAGTGAAAAAGTTAAAAAAAAGAAAAAAAGACAAATTAATTAGCAGTGTCCTTTCTTTTTACCTGTGAAGGAAATAAATTTATACATACAATCGTTGTGACTGCGGAACTAGCTGGCTCACTCTCTCTATCATTCCTCTCTCTTTCTCTCTCTCACACACACACACTCAATGCCCGGGAATGGTTAAAATAAAGCCAAGTATTCCCGTTTTAGTAATGGAGGAAAAGTGTTAGCTTTGATACTGCTACCATTCTACAACACCCTGGGGACAAACTAACACTACTGACAATATAGTACTGCTGTTCAGGCACTTTTAATGGGCCCAATAAAACTTGGATTCCGTATCCCTATTTCCACAATCCACGACTTAGGCAAGGAAAAAATACAACAAAAAGTACATACTATGATACTCCAACACATTCCAATACACATATATATATATTCATATTATTTTGAAATTATACTTAGAAAAAAAATGTTTTCTACAACCAATCAAAACAATTATTTTATTAAAAATATCTCCTGTTATTATGGAAAGATGTGATTCATTAAAATAAGAAAAACCCTGGCATGTTACACTCCTACTCACTGTTTTTATTACAATTCTAATTAACAGATATTGTTCATAAATGGAATTTTTTACTGTAAATGTTTATTTGCCTTCCCACATATATTATATTAATGTATTACAAATAAAATGTAAGTCATGTATATTATGTGTGTTAATTTTTAACACATACTAGGCTTGAATATGTGGATGGGCGGGCAATGCTGGATAACATCTGGTATTTTATTCGTCGTAGGATGTATATTCATTTTGTTTCTGACCGGTTTCGGATTTTCATCCATCGTTAGAGCAAATTCACCAAGTTAGTGTAGAGAGTTCACTTCTACGTAATGTTTCTGTTACACTCATACTTCCTGGTTGTATATTTGTGCGGGAGGTTATAATGTTATGTTACTACGTGTGGTGTTTAATGATATTATTATGATTAGACATTGGAAAATAGTGTAGAAAGTTTGAATGATTAGAATTTAGTTATAAAGTATTCTTTAAAAAATGCTATTTATTATAATTTTCTAATGTCTAATTATAATTTATAATAATCCCGTTTTGTCATTAAGGGAAGGGAATAACGTACGGGAATAGTGGTTAGCGTACTGGACTCCCACACGGAGGACCCGGGTTCGAGTCCGCTGTGCTACCCTTAGATTTTTTTCTTCCTAGGAACCTCTACACCTCACTGCCCGGTGAAGACAGTGTTGTCTGTAACAAGAGAACACTAGTCCGGAGGCAGGCAGTGCACTGAGAAGGCTCTATCAGTGACCATAGATGTTGACGCGCCTTAAATTAAAAAAAAAAAGAATTTGTCATTAAACACACATACATAGTAACATAACATTATAATCTCCCCCATATATATACAACCAACAAACCAACAAGTGTGAGCGTAACAGAAACATTACGTTGAAGTGAACTCTTTACACGAACTTGGTGAATTTGCTCTGACGATGGATGAAAATCCGAAACCCGGTCGGAAACAAAATGAATATAATCCTACGACGGATAAAATACCAGATGTTACCTGGTTATCTGGTCTTTATGGTCGATGACCACAAAACGAAGCAGGCTCTCACGGAAAATATCTCTGATAAAATTATATACTTTAATTATAAATATCCTTCGAAACATGCCATTTATTATACACTACTTTCTAATGCATAATCATAATTTATAATAATTCCATTTTGTCATTAAACATACACACACATAGTTAACATAACCTTATAACCTCCCGCACATATATGCAACCAACAAGTGTAAGTGTAACAGAAACATTACGTTGAAGTGAACTCTCTACACGAACTTTGTGAATTTGCTCTGACGATAGATGAAAATCCGAAACCGGTCAGGAACAAAAGGAATATGCATGCTACGATACCAGATATACGAAATACAGATACACTATGTATACCAGATAACAGATAATGCAAGATATATTAGGCTTTTTGATACATTACATGTTAAACCAACAATCAAGAAGTAAAAAATACTGTTTTAAAATATATGTATTGATAAAATAACATTTCAGCTACCAGAGAACCCCCCAACTCATCACTAAAATCCTAATACTTCCTTTGAAACTGTTTCAAATAAATATAGTTAGTTTTGTTTTTTTATTTTCTTTTACTCCTAGTCAAAGAGGATGTTTTGCGATCGTGTCAAAAATTGTGTTTCCACCGGAAATACATGTTTTGAGGTCTCCTGAGTGAGAAAAAACGGTATTTTTAGATCTGTAGGTATGTATATGTATGTACATCTGTGTGAACATAATGTCTTTAAAAAAAAAAGAAGAAAAATCGCAGGAAGCTGAAAGTTCGTATTCCGTTTATATATTACCACCCCATCAGACATGCAGGTTTCGGGCAGTATCCATCAGCCGGAAGAGTAACTTTACTAGAATGGATTTTTCATTTTTTGCTTTTTTTTTCTTGGCGATTTTCTTTAAATTGCGTTTAATATCTACACATATACACATAAATAATTTTTATTTTTTATTTCCTTTAACATTTTCCTGGGATTGATTCTGTGATTTTTTTTTTTACAATTTTCTCGAGGCAGTTAGAAAGATTTTCTTCTAGTTTGGAACGTCAACTGGTCACATATAAACCTATCTACTTTTATTCGTTAGCGAGTGCGTCAATCTAGGAGTTGTAAAAAATACTTCGTGCCAATGAGTTAAATATTAGATTTTTTTCTGCAAATGTATTAAATTGGTTCTTAGTATTATTATGAATATAAAAAAAAATTGGAAAGGAGAAAAATAACTGAGAAACTCCCTCTCTTATAACCTGTCACGTTTGATATAACCTAAAAAATCCGCTGTAAATGGTATTTGTTTTGATCTTGTTCTTGCGTATTGCCGCTAGATGTCGGGCTAATTCAAATTAAAAAAATGTTTACTTTTATACATTAGTGAGAGAAAATAGTATGTAACTCACTAGTGAAAAAAAATAGTACTTTAGCTAACTGATTTTAGTGGATATTCTGAGGAATTTGTGCCGTTAAATTTCAAGTGTTATTAAAGTTTGGTTATGGCGCTCTCTTCTGGACTGTAATGTAATCACATTCAAGTACTACAAGTTGTACTAGCTCTGCAGTAATACTGGAAAATCATTCTTTGTTTCACATCAGTTTTTATCAACCGTGAAAATGACATCCCGTATATTTATCTCGCTTTGTAAACAAAAGTTTTATTTTATGAATTTAGGACAGGCAAAGTAATATTAAATTCAATCTGCTCTATTTAAAATTTAAAAGTAATAAAAAGGTTTATTATTATCTTTTTTTATTTATTATTAAATAAAGTTTTTCTTTAAACAGTATCGTATAACTATCTTTACACTCAGTTTCATCTACTATGCATTTTTTTTTTGCTTGAATAAAGGCTAAGCCAAGCATAAAAATTTAATTAAAGGTATAAAATATTTGCAAATATAAAACGGAACTGTGCATAAATCATATATACTAAAAATTAGTGAACATTATGGCCTTTAAAATGTGATTGCGGTTTTGTCATAATTACATTCACTGAATCCTTTCATGAAGCGATTTAGTTCATTATTATAATCTGACATTCTTCAAAAATTACTTATACAGGTGTAGATGTAGATTGTTGTAGGGGATTATCGCACTGCGACCTGAAAGATCTATTGTGCCCCCCGAGCCTTCTCAGTGCACTGCCGGCCTGCAAGCAGTGTTTTCTAGCTACAGACAACACTGCTCATCACCGTACAGTGAGTTGTAGGGGCTCCTAGGAAGAGAAAATCTAAGGGCAGCATGATGGATTCGAACCGGGACCTCCGCGTTGCTAGTCCAGCTTGCTACCACTGAGCTAATCCCTTCCTTCTCCTTGGCTTGCGCCAATTAACCGGGGACGGAGACCCTAGTTTGTGTTCTATGTTTTTCCTCGTTTGTAAACGGTATAGTGTCTATAGTTCACTGTATTGTGTACTATTCTGACGAAGGGCATAGAGAACTGAGCTGTGGTAACCCGTGGGGTTGGTACTTCCCAAGTAACTGCATGCAACAGATACCCCTTGCGGACAAAGCCAATGTGTTCAACTTCTTTCTTGGCAGATTTATCTCTAGATTTAGAAGTAAGCAAAGTTTAAATCAGAAAAGGGCATTCTGCCAAAAATTGGAACAAATCCTCATGACAATTACACGAGTAGAGAGAACAGTTTTCATTATCTGCATTTCTTTGATATCCAGGATCTATAACACAAATATAATAGCTTTCCCATAATTTTACAAAACCAACGGAGTTCTGGAATTTTCACTTTATCAAAAAGGCGCTCCGTTACATGACTATTGAGTCACCGATTTAAACTTTATAATGTAGAAACCAGTCAGAAATGGTACCCCGCCTAACAGACTTCTCACGATGGCTAGCCTCAATAAGAGACGGAAGTTTAGTGAGAAGTGCGTCTGGGGATGGGGAAAAAGGACAGCAATAATGACTGGTTAGCATAATATCGCATTTGAACCAATAAGGTAACTTCATTTCTGATGGCAACAACTTTGGGTAAACGATAGTCTTCCAGAGATAAAGTTCTTTAAGATAGTATTTTTGATGGAGTTTAAGGGTGAAAGAGTGTAAGAATTCTGGGAAATTAGAGAATATTTACTTTGTTAAAGCTAATATAAAGAATTTGATTAAATTATATCTAAAAAGTAAACTTTAGGTAAGAAAGGAAACCATTGTGGAACAGAATTTATATGTAATCCGATTAAAATGGCAAAAATAAATTATGACAAATTACTTTTAAAACCGGAAGTGATGAGTAACGGGAGGGTGGAACATTGGATCGCTGAAAGAGTCAAAATACATAATTCAAAGGTTAAAATCTCGTTACTTTTTATTTTTTTTTATTTTAGATTTATTGATGTGCAAGTAGATGGGTATTGGAACTCTAGTTAAAACATTCTCTCGAGGGATCAATGCTGATCGTGTATTAATGAAATTCAAAAGGGTGTATATAGATCATCAAATGGCCTTGTTTTTCTTTTTTGTTTTATTAACGACATGAATGTATGTATACATCTATAATTATTTGTTATGACGGTGAAGTGTAATTGGTGATGAGATGTATTGTAGTGTAGTAGTAGCTTGTGGCGTGAGCGATTTGAAAAGGGCTTGTGTTTGTAAGTTTTAAGAGAGAGAAGTAATAAGAATAATTAAGAAAACACTGGTAGATTAAATTAAATATATTCTTTAAAGATATTTAAATATTTTACAATATCACAACTATTATGTTAATAAAATCAATTATTTATCTAGATTGAATGCAAAGCTCTTATGTTTTAACTTAAAGTGGCACTGATATCTACTCGTAGAATGTCTAGCTCAGATTGTGTTGAAGGAATGTCTTCTAATTGTTCGTTCAAATCTTCCCCTGTGAGAAGAAGGGGTAGACAAACGCTATGAACGTTCATGAACTCTTCCTGTAACTGTACTCTTCTACCTGCGTGTACCCTTTTTTGCCAACGAGCTTGCATTTTCTTCATATCGTAATTTGCTTTAAATATAATAGATATAATTTCTTGCATCCATCACAACGGCTGATATATTATGAAACATCTGGAACCTACACGATTCTCACTTATGTTACATTCAATTTTAAAATTGGTCAAAAGTTTCATTTAACCTGGAATTCGTAATAAACGTCTAGTTAATTTCCGTTATCTATATAATAGTCGGTGAGGAAAGCTAGTACCATTGTACACATTAGTATTAGGACCAGCTAATCGAATGTGGTTACATAGCAGATCGTATGTCTGCGCTAACGTCTATGTCGAGAAAAAGTTTTTTTTTTTTAATTCTCAAGTTTCTATCTCGTAAATCTAACTAAAACAAAATTTTTCAACTAAGAAATATATTTCATCCATTTCCGCGAAACGAAACAAAGCCAAGTCTAAGAAATTGCATTTCATCTTAATCGTTTTTTTTTACCCTTCTCTTATGGCTGATAAAAAGGAAGTATTATGATGGAGTTTGTGAAATTTTAGAAATTCAGTTTCACAGGAAATATGGGAAACAGGGCGAAAGGGTATAGCACTTCCGTTAGTAATAGTGCGCGTGTGTGTGGAGGGGCTATTTACTTATATTTTTATCTTTTTGTGCGGGCGTGCGTCTTTTTTTAAAAATACTTTAGTGATTATTTAACTTAAGATTTTTATCTTACATATTTTTGTCACTTTTAGTGATTATTTTGTTTTTGTTCAAGACTTTACATATTCATGCGTGCGTTTTTTGGTAATACTACTTATTATTATTTTAGTATTTAAGAGATTTCATTTCTATTATGTTTTTTAAACTACAAAAAAAAAATAACTACGAGTATACCAAATATTAATGATTGTTTAATTATTTGTGTATTTGTGTGTGTACACTATATATACATATATATATCGACGCCGCCATCAATGATGTGTGCTATTGGGAGGGGGATGGAAGGTAAAAAAAAGACACGTTAACATATTATTGTTTATTATAAAGTAAATATTTTTAATATGAAATGTAATGGTGATGTGTATTTGTAGTGGCTTGAGCGGGTTTGTAAAAGGGCTTGTAAGTATGTTGATAGAAGTATTTAGAAATAATCAAGAGATCTCACTGCCTTTAAAATAGCTATATTCTCTAAGAGAAATTAAGTTACTTTAGATTATCATAATAATAAGCATAAATTAACTGGAATAAACTCTTATGTTATAACTTAAAACTGGTACAGTTCTGATGCGTCTTCCTTGCTTTCTTTGGGTTGGTGCAAAAATAATGCAGGTTTTTATATGCCAAAAAAAAAATTATTATAATTTGTATAAAACTAAGATTATTTATTCAAAATATGTTCCATCAACACATAGTTGCCAACGTGTCAGAAGCATTTTTATTCCAGTTTCTAAAAAATCTTTATTTAAACTCTCAATAAACTCGCGGAAGGCATTTTCGGTTTCACTTCGGTCCCTAAAATTTTTTCCTCTTAAGAAGTTGTCCAAATGTCTAAATAAGTGGAAGTCCGTCGGCGAGAGATCGGGGGAGTATGGAGGGTGCGGAAGTGTTTCATATTTCAATTCCTGAAGTTTCCTGAGAGTTGGCATTGCGATATGTGGCCTGGCGTTATCGTGAAGAAGAATTGGTCCTTTCCGATTCACCAATGCTGGACAAAGATTTTGCAATTTCCTATGCATTTTGTCAATTTCTTGACAATATGTTTCAGCCGTGATTGTTTCGCCAGTATTTAGGAAGCTGTAATGAATAACACCTGCAGTAGACCACCACACTGTCACCATTACTTTTTTCGGGTGCAGGCTTGGTTTCGCGAAATGTTTTGGTGCTTCATCCTTGTCCAGCCACTGGCCTGACCGTCTCCTGTTGTCGTATTGGATCCATTTTTCATCACATGTCACGATTCGATTAAGAAATGGTTCATTTTGGTAGCGCAACAGAAGAGAATTGCAAATTTCAAAACGCCGATGTTTTTGGCTCTGGGTCAATTCGTGAGGTACCCACGTGTCGAGCTTTTTAACTTTACCAATTTGTTCGAGATGGCGAACGACTGTTGAGTGGTCAACACTAACTTCTCTCGCAAAGTCCCGAGTGGTTTTGCGAGGGTTATCTTCCACCAATGCCCTAAGATGGTCGTGATCAACAACAGAGGGCCTACCGCGACCTTCCTTGTCTTCGAGATCAAAATCTCCAACACGAAATTTTTGGAACCATCGCTGCACTGTACATTCACTGATGCTTCCTTCACCCCAAACAACATTGATGTTACGCGCAGTTTGAGCCGCACTTCGACCAAGTTTGAACTCGTAAAAATAAATTTGACGAAAATCTTGTTTTGACATGGTGAATATCGGAGGTCTTAACTCATACAAAATGGAACACAAACTAAACTGATATTTGAGGAAAAACAACATTAATAAACATTGTTTATAATCCATTACCTAGACTGGAGGATTATCTTTGTTTACTTGGCAAGCAGAAGTAAACAAAAGATGAAAGTTAAAAACCTGCATTATTTTTGCACCAACCCTATAGAACAAGTCTGTCTTGAAAAGAATCTTCTCTTTTGTCCGTTCAGTTCCTCCCCTGTGAAGAGAGGGAGGTAGTACAATGCTATAAAGATTCTTGAACCCTCTCAGTAACTGGACTTGTTTTACCTAGCTTGTCCTTTTGCAAGGGAATGCCGCATATCTTGATCTTTTTGATTTTTTGATAATTTAATATATTTCTAAGTTTCTTGCATCCATCACATTATCCCCCCCCACCTGGAGAAATTTTTTGGCCCGAAAAATTTGGGAGGTAATCTAGAGTTGTATAGGCTTCAAGGTTATCCTCTAGTATGGCGAGAGGCGTGTGTGTAACCTCTGCAAGGTAGTCGTGTGTACAGTAGACTACAGGCATCTTATTCTGGAGCAAACGCTGCTTGAATGTGTGAGCGTTGCTCTGGTGATGGATCGCCTTCTCTTGAGCGAACGCTGCTTGAGTGGGTGAGCGTTAGTCTGGTGGTAGGTTGATTGGCAAACACTGCTTGGCGAGTGTTGCTGATGAAGATGTAACTGGCAAGGGTAGACAATATAGGCTTCTGAGTGATGATGATGCATGTAATTTCTTGAATTCTTGAAGTGACATATGCATATATGTGTTTTTGTTAATATGACTCTATACAAACGAAAATGCATATTATGTTTTTCTTGAAGTGATTCTGTATAAACGAAAAATTCTTAAATAATTCAAAACAATTTAACATATATAGATTCATTACAGAAAAATTTATAGTAATAAATCAATAAATAATAAATTTACAGCAGTAAAATTTAAATGAATAATTATACATATATAGCACCACGAAGATCTATTTATTAGTGTGGTGATAACACACAAAAAAAAATGAAGGAAGGGTCTTTGAATAAGGTTTTTAAAGAGAGCTAATTACTAAGATGAAGTGTTAAGATTTTAGTTAAAGATTTGTTTGTTTTTATGTGATTGTGTTTTCAATTTCCATTTGGAAATGTTGTGTTATTGATCCCTTTCCATTTGGAAATGTTGCATTGTTAGTCAATTTCGCTTTGGAAATGCTGTGGTGTTAGTTTATTTCCTTTTGGAAATGTCGTGTAGTTATTTTATTTCCCTTGGGAAATTTGTGCAGTTTGTGAGTTTTCCATTTGGAATAAGTCCAGTTGGCGTCCATTTCTTGTCCATCTTGAAGTAATATTTGTATGTCTAATTTATTAATTGCTGCATGTGCAGGCATATTTGTGTATATTTTTGTTATTTCCCTTTGGAAATACGTGCAGTTAGTTGGTGTTCATCTTGTGGAATAAAAATTGTTAACCTAGTTATACATCGTACAAAAAATAAAATAACTGTTGCATTTGCAAACAGATATATATATAATTTTCAGTTTGTGTAGTCTTATTTAATATGATCGTAGGTTATAATTGTGATAGTTCTCAGTGTGTAGTTGTGGTAATATTAGTGTACGTAGCGCATTCATCTATTCATTATTAGTTTGTTTGATTTAGTTTAGTTTTATGTGTGTTTATTTTTGCGAGCAGGATGCGATAGGAGGATTATGAGGAATCCGAATTTGAGTACCTATTCCTTTCGTAGCACGTTGTATCTGCAACTAATTCATTCATATACAAAATTAATTATATATAAAATACATGATAAATTCTTACAACCTGCAATGTTAACTAACATGCAATTCTAACTAACATGCCATTTTCATGCAATTACATTCATAAGCATGCAATTCATGCAGACACATGCAATGATGTAGACGTGAAGAAGTTTGGATCTGCAAAAGAGAAATGCAAAATGTTTAAATTGTTACATCTAACATAAAAACATTATTGGACACTCAATTTTATATAAAATTCTTATAACTAAGACATATTTTACTATTGAAGTAAATATTAAGTTGTTGTGGTGGTTGGTTCCGCAAAGCTGGAAAGCATCAGAGACATTTTCCATAGTAGCCTGCTTCATTTTGTGGTCACCGACCGGTTTCGGGCGTTCGCCCATCTTCAGGATGCGTTTGTCAGACAGTGTGATAAAACAGACTTGCACAGAG